>CAEFZX010005254.1:0-51620 GCA_903066825.1 Alfaro cultratus | reverse complement strand
TAAATTTGGGGGGGCCTGGGACTTCCCAGGGGCACCCAACCATTTTTTTTTTTTTTTTTTTTTTTTTCTTTTTCTTTTTCTTTGAAGGATTGTTTTGGCTCTACTGACCAAAAAAACCCAAAATTGAGGCAAGAAAGTGGGTTGTATGAGAGGGGAAAGACAAGTGGGAAAGGTCAACAGGCTGGGAACCTGTGGCAGCCGTGTCTGGAACAGAGGCTGCTGTTCATGAGTCGCTTGCATTACATCCAGCACACATGCTTTTGTATGTAAAAAATGTGAAAAATAACTAAAATTCTGAGGTGCAGGAGAGGGCACCATAATTTAGAAATAATAGTGCTTGAGTATAATGGATAGGTGCAATTGCAGTTAAATGCATCAACTATAAACCTAGCTTAATCAGTCTTTGTTGTCACTGTTATAAAAAACCTCTCTCAAAATAAACAAAGTGTGCTTAGCCTGGTGGAGGGGCAGGTAAAGCCTGGTGTCCCGCCAGGCTTATAATACACTGGGAGAAGCTGGATTTATTTGCCTCAAACAAATTTGCTAAGTTAGCAACAGTGCGGTGACTATAGTTAACCGCTGATATGAAGTCGTGACCATGTGGGCAGGTCTGCAAGTGAGAAGTCACAAACTGCATTGCAGTAAAAATAGTAAAAAACAGTAAAAGCAATAAAAACCACAAATAAAGAGACGTGAGACTGAAGTGGAGCGTCAACAACTCGAAACCTACAGGCAAAGCTAGAATCAAATATCCAGGTGTTAAAATGACCTTGTCAAAGGTCAGACCCAAATCCAATTGTGAATATATGGTAAGATTTGAAATTTGATGTTTGTGCAGTTTGACTGAGATTGAGCTGTTTTGATAGGAATAAGAAGATTTTATTTTGGTAGAGCTATGTCCAAAAAGACCAGAGATGGTCTTACAAAGTATTGACTCAATACATAAATAGTCTTGGAACTAGACTTCAGATTCATGTAGCACTTTTTAAATTTGTACTAGTAAAACAATGCGTTAATAAAAGTTATGTATTGTGTGAAATCCCCTATATAATCTGTCAGTTTATGGTTCTGATGTGAAAAAGCTCCAGCAACACAGTGTGTGTTTGCTGACAGTGGCAGTGATTGTGATGAGGCAGCACTTTTTATGTCTTTAAAGAAAATAAAGAGAATAATAAAAGCAGAGCCACATTCTGAGTATGGAGATGCTGAGGTATTTGAGGAGCCGGTGCTGGTGCCATGTGACCCCCTGTGAGAGCATCTTATTTTAGAGTGGAGATAAGGTGTTGCCGAGAGAGGGAGGGTGGACATGGCAGACCTCCGCTCCTTTCCCTGGCCCTCCTCTCCGATCTGAACCACAACAACAATCCTCATCAGAACATTCATCCTGATTCAGAACATTTACTGTCCTCCTGTTCCTGCACCTCTCTCTCTCTCTAGCACACACACACAGCAGTTTATTTAGCTGCCATGTTTACATTCCTGCTCAGTCAGCCTCTCCCAGGGGAAGATGACTGGCCCTGAGCCCGTAGCCGAGCCGCTCGCTCTCTCATGGCCCGGGTCAGACGGACGGCGGCGGCTACACATGTGTGAAACATGAGCATGTGAGTGCAGTCACGCAAAAATCGGCCCCAATGTAAAATACAAGATCTTTAGATCAGGGATGGAATGATCCAGCGTTGGTAAGAGAGGAGCGATGATGAGGCGGGGCCGGAGGTCCCCAATTGGACGGGGCCGTAGTAGGACGTCCTGAGCGCTCACTGGCCTCATCATTAGACTGACTGGCTCCTGCGGCCTCCGGCAGAGTGCTGTCTGCGAGCCCTAATGACCCGCTGAGTCACTCGCCACATTAGCCCGGCCCAGAATAGGCTCAAATAAAGAGAGATGAGAGGAGGGCGGGGACGTTTGGCGCCCCTGCAGTCATGGAAGACATAACTCTGTGCTGGCTGTGGACGATACACGTAGTTCTAGCTTAATTAGATTAAAACCTCTGTTTTATTAACCTGAGCAAGTCCAGCCATCCAGGCAGTGGCTGAAAGTGCTGCATAATGAAGACGTAAGGAGTCATAATGAGCTGCGTTTCCATTACTGATGTGTGCAAATATTTGTCTGTTTTCTGCTAATGTTGAAAAAAGGCAATTTTGTCTTAGTGGTGTTTCCATTATGTAAGAAATTAAATTAAAACAAGCTATTCACATCATTAAAAATAATGGCAGCGATGGATGTAAAAAGTTACATGAATATTTTAACAGTTCAGTTGCGACACTAACACTCATCATCTATCAGCCATCAGAAGAGACGTCTTAGTCAGGCGTTGGAGTGACAAGCTCCGCCTACTTGGGAGCGGCTACGTATGCAGCGTTTTGAGGAAATTAACATCTATGATTTTACAGAAGAGCGATGGATTCAAGGTGACACAACTTTTTATGAACTGTATGATGCTGTGAGAGCTCTGGTGGAGCCAGCTGCACATTGTCCAAAATGCCCCCCAAAACAAACATCATCTTGCTACTTCCTGTCGTCTTCTTTGTCTTTTCCACCAGTAGTAGCATCAGGTTGTTAAGCTCATATGACTGGTGTGCTGCAAAAAAGTTTCCATTACAGTTTTCATTGTAGTCAAAGAACCACCTTATCCTAGCACAGAAACTTTTTATCTAAAAACCTGAGTTTTTTTTTCCTTTCTCCAAATTGGCATGTTTCTATCAAGCAAATTTATTTTAGTAATTTCAATTTGCGAAATTATTTTGGTTAATGGAATCTGAGTTACTGCCATCATAACCGCTTACAGGTTGATCTCAGACAAAAAAAAGGGACTTCTCATAATTGCTTCCTTGTTGTTGAGGATAAATCTCATAGCAGGCTTTGTGAGTGAAGGCCCTGTCTGGAACAACATACAGAGCCTAGTGGAGGAGATAGCTGAGGGTTAACAGGGCTGTAAAACCCACATGATGGCCGGACAGAGGACAGCTCTGTTCACTGACCACAGAAGGTAGGAGGAAGCAGCGGAGTGGGACAAGGACAGGGAGAGTTTTTGTGCTGCTACCTCCCCCGTCTCCCCCCTGCACACAGCAGACAGGAGATAGCAGTAAATCTCCATCAACACAGCTTCTACAACTAACAAGTGTCCAGGTCACACTGCAGGCAGAGACATAAGACTGGGTGAAATAACTCAGAATTCCTACAATTTTCCTATTCAAAATTTTATATTTCATATTTTTCTTGCAATTTCTAAAACATTCTGAATATTTTACAGCATACTTTTGACATTACAATCCATGTACAGTAGCTGGGCATTATTATGTGTAGTTATTTGTAAGCATACAAAAACAAAACTCTGAGCTCTGTTTGGTTTCTAAAAAAAAAATCAATGTGCATTTATCTGTCATTACCTCAAATGCCAATATCATAAATGAGTCAGAAGGGAAAAAAGAGTTGGGATTTATGAAAGCAAATGAATGAAGGAAATCATTTAAATATGAAGTAAAGAGTAAAACACATTGTACCTAAGGAGCACCAGGCATACAAATAACAGAACTGTTACTGTGTTTAAAAGAATCAAAGTCAGGTCACAAAGGAATGTTGTAAGACTCTTAAAAGCAAACTGTATTTCCTACGATATGCCTGTGATTCAACCAGGCTGCAAGAGAGTAAGACTTTCAGTAGATAACATAAAGGCCGAATGAACCACACCAAGATCCCCTGTTCTGTGCTGTGGCCCAGAAGGTTAACAAAATACAAAATTAACAAGACAACAAAAAGTCACAACACAACAACAACGTCAACAATGTTACAACAAAAAGTCACTATGCAACAATAAACCATGGCAACACAACAGCAAAAGCCACAACAAGCCAACAACAGATGCTATGCTAAAACAGAAGCTATGCTAAAAAGTTTAGCATAGCTTCTGTTTTAGCATAAATTCTGTTGCTGCTTTTGCATTTTATTGACCATTCTGGGCCACTATAAATCATAATAAAATATTTTAAAGACAGCTAAAAATGTCAAATCAACAGCATTTTGTTTATTGCTTTAGAATAGTAAAGTTTGATTTATATGATTTCACTAATCTAATTAATATATTTAAAATGCTATTTGAAAGCTGTTGTTTGGTTTCAACTTATTTCTCTGACAGAGAATTTGCAATCTGCTGAAATTAGAAGTGAAAGACCAAAAACTGCAGATCAGCTACAAATTTTCAGTCAGTGCATCTCTAATTTAAAAGCTATTTCCATAATACACATTTTTACATTATATAAATTTTGATCTTTTCTTGGAAAAGGATTCAGTCAAATCCCATACTTTTCAGGGCTACAAAGGAAGCGTAATACCTGCCAGTCTTACCAACCAAAACAGCTGAGACAAGCAGAGAAAGCAAGAAATAAAAAGAAACGTGTTGTACGTAAAGTAAGTGCAGTATCAGCCAGAACTACTCCTACCAAATCAATGCTGCATATTGATTACTTGTACACAGAGCTTATGCAACTACACCACTTCAGAGGACAATTATGGTGTAATCACAATCCTCCAGGGCTCTGCCCAGCAACGTAATTGTCCTGTGGAGAAAGAAAACTCAAAGCCTTATGAGTCTACAATTGAAACTCTGGGAGAACTGTCCTCACAGAGACACAGCCGTGTTAAATGTTAGCACAGCCCTGTGAAGGCCTCGATAGGGAGAGGTGGCTTTGGGACAAGTCGTAAATCTGAAAGTAATTCACGGCAACGTGGAGATGAACAAAATGTTTACTTAAGGCAAAAATGGAGACACAATCATCTTTCTTCCTCTGCTACTCCTTTTTCTCCTGACCCCCCTCCTCTCCCTGAAACCCAACACAGAGCCATTTCCACCAGGACCATGACGTGAGCTCGGAGACGGCCGTGCTTAATCGATAGTGCCAGGTTGCCAAGACGACGTTGATTTCCTGTCGCCGGTTTTGCTGAGCGCCGGTGATTGCGCCGGGTGTCTGTTGCACCTGCCGCCCTCTTCTCGCCCCCCTCTCCTGCTCTCCCACTGTCTCATTGAGCTCTCCTCATCCCCTGCCTCCCCACCTAACAGCATATAGCCACCGCACACAAAGGGGGAAGACAGATGTACAAAGGCCAAAGCGGATCATACCCCAGATGTTGGCTCTGAACGGTCCAAAACGGGTAAAGACGGGGCATCCTCAATGAACACTAATGTCTCGTCGTTCCTTGACAAAGGCGTGCTTTGACAGCTATCACGTCCGCCTTGCAAGATGATGTCAGTGCACCTGGGGAGCATTTACTCTTAGCTCCCTCCCTGTCCCTCCTGCAGGAGGGGCTGGCACCTCCAGTTTTTTTCATTAATGGAGAGCTCATTAATCGTGTCTGATAACGAGGATGTGGGACAGGGACATGATTAAGGGGATCTCTCTCCTTTAGCTGGGCGCCCTTGGGGATAAGCAGCCCTGCCTTTGAAAATGTGTGCGTGTGTGTGTGTGTGTGTGGGCTGCATGTTAAAACAGGTAAAGGACATGAACATCAGCCACTATCTATAGGACATCTGCAGGATAGGATACTACACATGTTTTCTTTTCTGCAGCCAGGGTTGATTTTAGTCACTTCTGTGCCCGCTGAAGGTTTGCTCAGGCCTGTGTGTTCATTCACCTTTACTTCAGCCACTGAGTTTGGACTTAGTTTGTCATAAAGTTATGGGTTAACAGTAGAGGCACATGGAAAGGAAGTTTGGATGGAAAACAAACCTCTGTCAGAGAACTGCTCTGGGGAGTTCATCAACTAATCCTCGTAGAAATTGACAACTTTCACGAGACTAATGTGTTTTATGGTCACGTCTGATGTTTGTATCTAAATCTGTACAACTGGATTGTGCTGAAATGAACTGGACTGAGTTGGACTAAACAACATTCCATAAAACAGGACTGTTTGTCTTAAAAAGTATCTTGATATCACAGTTGTTGCGAATTGCTACTATATTCAGAATTTTGGATGTAAAGGTTTACATTCACATAATAAATAAATGTTTATTAGAGTCGTCAAACTGCATGTAGGTTTGATTTAGACCTGGAATATAAATCAAACCAAAGAGAGGTCAATTAAGTAAGCTATGAGGTTGCTATTATCAAACAGGCCTCAGGTCAAAAAGTTGTTCCCATATCTAAAAGGTTAAAAACCCCTGTTCTAAAGGCCTCCACACCAAAGCAGAGCAACACTCAATTTGTTGATTTTTTTACACTGGGAAATTTAGTTATTACTTGTCCTTTGTTTTGCTTAAAATTTAAGACCGCTTAATATAAACCAACTAATTTTATGTTATTTTTTAATACACATTTTATGACATTTTTATGACATTGCTAAGCTGTTGACAAATCCTGGATTGTTCTATGCAGGCTGCTAACTCAGAGCTTCCTTGGTAACAAGAGTGGTTTTCTTGTCTGTGATGGTTATTTTCTGTTCAAAGCAAGCAAAGCAAAAAAAAACCCTAGCATTTGTTCCCTTTTTCTGTGCTCCTGAAAATGTACCAAAATGTGACCCAAAACCAAGGTATGTAGCGGACTGTGGTTTATGTGGACCATGTTATTAAGGGTGAAGCGGTTGTAGAATTGTGAGCTGGCAGTGATTGTGTTATTCATTTATTTTTCCTTTGATCTCAGCAAAGATGATCAAATTTGAGCCATTTATCACAAGTTTGCAAAAACGTGACATAAAACTTTCCATCTCAAATAAGTTTAACAAGATTATTTTTAGCTAGGTAGCTTTGTGACTTTTTGATGTTTTCCTATCCATGGAAAATAAATCTTGTTGGTTTTACACTAACCTTTTACAAACAGGAGCATCTGTGTCAGTGTCACTGGTTGATGTTATCCTGTTTGCTGATTCAATGACAGAGCCTCAGTGTCAGAAAAGTTAGACTAGTCTCTCAGCAAATCCACATTCTATTCATTGTAATTTGTTGTTTGAAAGAGACATTTTGAAGCATCCATGGTATGAGACAAATTCATGAGGAAGAGGTCTCAAACTTTACGGTTCAATATCGATACTGCTAAAGTTTTTCTTTGTACTAGTCCTATAATTTAAAGTCATTTAATAAAATGCCAGACAAAGTGCTGCTTTTTGCTTCTTTTTTCCCCAGTATGTCAAACAAAGAGCTGTCTGAAAACACAACCCCATTCCCTCATTTAAAAGGCAGCAACATTTCTGAAGACAAACTCATCAGAACTTTAGGGTCACATTAGGATGTCTGGCTACCTCAGCTGGTAGCATGACTAATTAGCCAGCTAATTTCAGTTTGTCACACTTCTGCTGATGCCCTCTAGTGAGCAGAATGGTGTATTCCTCAAAAGAAACACATCAAGCTAACTTTAAAATTATTTAATCGTTACTCTATAGTCTATACTTCTAAGTTTCAAACTCAGTCACAGTTAGTCATAGATAGTACATCAAATTTACTTCTATCGAACCTATTACAGACATTAAAATCACAAATTAGTGTGAAGACACAAATATAAGAAGGAGAACATACAAAAGCTGATATAAAATTTTGCAGTCCAGTTAAAAGCCTGTGATATAACAATAACTTTATCGGCATCTTAAGGGGCGGTGTTATGTATTTTCCAGGCTCATTTTATAATACAATCAGGTAACTTTGTTACCTTCAGTTATTATAAAGGAAATTTTACTTTGTAATTTAATGCCTTGAAATTGGGCCTCTGTCTCTTTGAAAACTTCTGCTCTTTCTGAAGCTCCACCCTCAGGAAGTCATCAAACATCGTTCCTCTATTAACCCTTTTAACAACATTTTACCAGTGTTGCCCTGACAAGTAGCTCCTATATAATGAACTTAGCAGTTCCACCAGGTGTTTTGCTAATTGCTGCTGGCTAGTCTGAAGGAATTCCAAGGAGGAGTTGCGTCTTGAAGGCATCTGAATGGCTGCGATGGGAGATGAAAGGATTTCTCAAACAGAATCGAAGCCACAATCAAAGTATGTTTTTGATTAGGGAATAACATAACATGATGTAAAGCTAAAAAAAGTTGATTTTACTTAATATTGCTTGTTTAAAAGAGTTAGTGACTGTAATAATCAATCACCTTTTCTTTCTGTAAACACTGATATGATTTTCTGAAGGTTATTATCTCCTCAATAATTACCATGTAACAAAAAGCAGGATTTTTGCCACAGCTGACCCCCAACCGGTGCGCCGTTGCTGGATGTAACTGATCCACAAACACAAACAGGATGCGACTGCATCAGAGCCAGAGAGCAGAGATCAGCCTGTACATACATGAGGGCTTTGTGGCGCTGCCATCGTTTAGTCTTACACTCACATTAAATCCAATCTGTCTGGACCAGGACCCTAATCCCCTCTCCACGGCCACGCAGACAGCAGACACTAATCCTCCATATTTGTATATTAATAGCAAACAACCACTGAGGGGCCTGCCTATATGTTGTGATGTATGTTTTATTAATCAGTTAATCTGCTTGTTGATCACAGGGCTCGTCTGTTTGAATGCTGGCTTTAATAAAATGCAGCCAGCCCTGCCTGAGGGATAAGCTCCCTAAGGACGGTGCATGCCTCAATCATCAACAATAAACAGCTTTACATCTATGTTATCTGTCATGGGACAATACAGTTATTAGTCCTCTCAGCCAAGAGGATGTAAAGCTTTCCTCAAATAAGACCCAGTTACTTGTTACGTCTTGATAAACCTGAGAGTCTTCTCTGGCTCTAGTTGAGATTCCTTGGCACTGGAATCACGTACGGAGACGTCCGTCTAGACGCTGTGTCACTGCCACCGTCCCGATTCCACCTAACTGTCAGTGGGCTGCACTCGGGACATTAGCTACCCGAGTTGGACAGAACGATGGAAGTTGGTTAGATGTTACCACGGAGGCAACCTCACTGCAAAAACACAAAATCTCACCAAGTATTTTTGTGTCCAGTCTATGGTGTACATACCTTAGTACACTTTAAATAACACCAAACTAATTTACAAGCAACTTTTCAGCAGGATTTAGAAGCTTGTTGTAAGTAAATCACTCCTTAATATCGATGAAAAAATACTAGTTCCACTAGCAAGTTATTTTACAAGTTTTAATTTAATTTTAAGTTATATTTTTATGTACTTAAGACATTTTTCCCAGGTTATAAGTGATATTTTCTGCCAGTGGAACGAGCACTGTTTCATCAATATCAAGGAATTATTGACTTTAAACAAGCTCTTATATCTTGCTGATAAGCTAATTGCACATTAGTTTTCTCTTATTTTTACTGAGGTGTTGACATTTATTGTTTTGTTTATAATTTATTGTGGTAATGCTTGAAACTGCCCAAAACTGTCCGTATTGTTGGTGTTATTTTTGCTGTTTTCTCCACTGTTTGTTCAATGAGACCATCAATAGATATCAGTCAATTTGAAAATATGATTAAATGCATGTACCTGCTGTCCTTAAGAAGTATATTACATAGGTTTGTTTTTCAAGAAAGGTATTTGTGCTTGTAGGGTTATGATTGCTGTGCCATGCAGTTACCTAGAAAAGTAGTAATAAATAGTTCTTATTGTCACGTTTATTGTTATCACAAAAGTACCACAAAATATCATAAAACTTATAGTTCATATCACCAACCCCTATTTGCACTAGAAACTACTGTAGACAAGAAATACTTGGTAAAATATTGTGTTTTTGCAGTGTTCCTCTTCATTTTACTTGAATGTAACTTCAGTTTGTATTCTTCTTTGCTGTAGTAGAGAGACATGTGGCGTAGCAGGCAGAGTTTTATGGTTGCATCAATCAAAATGGCTTCCATGGGGTAAACAAACAAATAGCTTTTAAACATCTGGTTAGGAAAGATAGAGGGAGAATGATAGGGGCCCCCCAGGGAGACCGGAGGTTTTCCTTGGAGATCTCTGGATCAGAACAGAGGAAAGGAAACTCATCCCAAAAGAAAAAAATAAATAAATAATGAGAGAAAGTTCATGTTCAGGTCGGAGTTAAAGTAAAGATTAGCAACATTCTCAGCGAACTACATTTGACAAACCGAGTCACCGCTGGATAAAAAAAAAGTAAATAAATAGAGAAAAACAAAGTCTCCAACCATGTGACTCTCACGGGGTAATCTCATGGGAGCATCCCCCCCCCTCAACCCCACCCCCTTGAGCTCCCCTGATGGACTGTAACAACAGGAAGTCGGCCAGGCCTGCATCATCCCACCACACCCACAGATAACCGCCCCCCCACCCCCCTCCCTCACACTCTCTACCTTCTAACACAAACACATGGAGGCCGTCCTGGTCACAGATACCTCACCGGTCCCGGGTTAATCCCTCGGATTGCATCCGGTGTGTGGCAGAGTCAGTGATGGCACAGAGCCCGCCTGCGACAGGGAGGTGTGGGGGGGCGAGGTTGAAGGCTGGCAGCAAAACAAGAAGAGGCCGAGGCGGGCAGGAGGGGACTGAATGGCCCTTGTTTATCTAGGTCCCTATGGGAAGTCAGGACACTGCAGTGAATAGGAGCCAGTTAGCAGCTATGGCATAATAAGAGCAGGAGGGGAGGATGGGGGTGACTGGGCAATGGGGGTTGGGGGGGTCATTGAAATTCAAGGCAGACTACTGTCGAGACAAACCACCCCTGCCAGCTGGGGCAGAAACTTAAAGGGGAAGGAAAGTGTTTCCAGACGCTAACAAAAAAAAACTAGCTAACAAGGTTTATGGCTCATGACGGTAATGTAAAGTAGTTTACAACACCTAAACTGAAGTGATCTGCTTCAGACATCATCGGTCATGAAAAATTATTAAGTAGTGCTTATCAGTTGTCCTTCACAGTGACCCTGTAAAAGTGGAGAAATTTTGTGCAACAATAGTGTGTCTGAGTCGGTTATCACTATCCTTTTATACCACAATTTTAAAAAGATATTGTTTTTAGTAAAGCTTCTTTCACTTTGTGCAGAGCTTAGAGTAAGGTTTTATCTGTCAGCATGGAGTTTGCATATTCTCCCAGAGCATATGTGGGTTCTCATGGGGTACTCTTGGCATCTTCCCAAAGTCCAAAACAATGTCATCCTGTGACAATCTGGATGAATTGATGATTTCTCTTGAAGATATACAACAAAATGATGGAATTCAAAATAGATTTTTCTAGTCTTGTTGTCATGAGCAACCACTAATTATTAATATTATACTATATCCACTCAGCAGGTAAGTATGACCCATATCTGATTTTTTTTTTTCTTTTGTCAGTATGTGACCTGTATCTGACTTCTTCGTAGCAGTCTGAACAGCCCAATTCTGATCTTTTCAAGCCCAGTCTTATTTGACTTTTACACCACCTGACTGCACATCCAAACAGACTCCTCTACAGAAGTTGCAGTCAATGAAAGTTGTGCTTTCTTTTTTCTTAGCTTTCTTTGTCTTGTCATGATCTTGTGATGACACTGTTGGCTACCATTGCTCAACAATTTCAAAATCGATCCATAAACAGCAGCGTCCATTATTAATTATTTCTGTACACAGAGCACTAGAGCACTGCTGTATGAAGTACATACGTTTAATTAGTAGTACGGAACACCCATGCAAAATAAAAATAATGAATTTCAGCCAAAAATTGGAATTGTGTTAACGTTGCCTTGGACGCAAAGGTGATACGACACTTCTGTGCAAGAGGTGGCAATCAGTAAGAGTTTTCTGATTTTTAAACTAGCTTTAGCATCTTAAATCAGGGATTAGCATATGTGTTCGCTAGCAGCTAGCATTACTACAATGGTTCATGTATGTATTCCTTAAAACCTAAAACTCTAATGCTAACATTTATAGGATACCAACATTTTCAATTCTAGTTTGCACTAATAGAGTTGTTGAAAAGTCCAAAAGGTGAAACAGAACAACTTTGCTTTTCTCCATTTAGCTCATTTTTTCTGGGCCTGAATGAATCTAAGCTATGTCTTGATGAGATAAAACAACTCAGTTTTCATCACTTCAGAGATGCAGAACATATAGGCATTAACATACAGTAGGTATCGGCTGATATCAGTCGTTTTTAACATGGTTATCAGTTCAATAAATAAAGCTAGGTTGATATTAATAACTGATGTAATTCCATCTTGTGGTTGTTTGTTTCGGAGGTGGAGTGGTCATGTGGTATTTATTTGGTCATATGATAGTGACAGTGATGCAGCACAGGATTGTGGGTAGTTTAACTGAAGAAGAGAAGCCAGCGAAGCAGGTCAAGTCAGCAAAGTGGTGTTTTTTCAAGGTGTCAAAAGGGTATTAAAATATATGATAACTGATATTTACCAAAATATATTTATCAACCATAACAGCAATTGTATTATTGAATATTGATAAAGGCCCAAATTTTCATATTATGCATTCTAGCAATATTATCCATAACAAAGAGTGTAGTTGTCTATTGTAGCAAATAGCAATCAGTTAAATGCCGTTTATGGAAAGCAGAAAGATTAGATCAAGTGGCTCTTGATTCGAAGCCTGTCAATAAAATAGAATTAATGTAATTAAGAATGGAAGATTACTTTACAAACACTGGGAATAATAGGTGTGTTTCTGTTTCAAATTAAACACAAGTTAAACCAACAATTTTGTTTTCATTTTGACTTATTACCATGAAACTGTAGTATTTCCTTTACCATAAGTGTGGAGGAAGCCTGCATCTAAAAGGGCAAGTTCTTTTTTCAAGGCTTTCATGTTTGGTGCCCCCCTCGGTTTGTGGTTTCCACAGCCCCTGATCCCTGATGAGGATCCCTAAATAGGCTGCCACAGGTGCCGGGGGGCCAGCCGGGTGAAGGAAGGGGTCGGTGAGGGGATCGGAGGGGGGTGTCCTGGATGGGAGCAGGTCTGCAGGAAGCCTCTTGTTTTCACAGAGATAAAGGGCTTTCAGGTTGCATCCTGGGCCGTAATCTCTCACGCGCTTCCTGGTTTTGTTCACGGTGAGGTAAGAGAAAATGACAAACTAACCTTCGCCCCGAGAGGCTGATCGATAGCTTCTGATGAGGCAGGATGTCTGAGTGTGTGTGCATGTATGTGTGTGGATTTGAGGAGCAGAAAATGACAGATACAAAGCGCCGGTTTCATTTTGAGCTTTGTTCATTAACGGGCCTTGATCAGAGGAAGATTTATGGCTTCATTTATTCTGAGTGCTGCTTCATTACTGATGAGGATTGTAAAGGTGTGCATAGAAATTCTTCTCTGACCTCTTCAACTGCTTTTAGAGCACAATTAACATTGTTCCAAGCTCTTACATCTTAATTACAGAAAAGATAACACTCCTTCCTTCAAATATAAATCCCCACTTAACCAGTCACTTAGAGCTGGCCTCAGGTTTCGTAGAGATCCACTTAGAAAAAAAAATTTGCATAGACGTTTTATGGATAAGTTAGCCTTGAGGATAGTGGGAACCTCAGAAGGACAGCATTCACATTTTTTTGTGTTTTACTGTTCTGAACATCTACCCCACCAAGATCTGCAGCTGGGGGAAACTTTCAATCGTTGCCCATCTCTCCTTGCTCTGGCTGCAGTGCTGGCTCGCTCATATTTTTTGTCAGGTGTTATTTATGAGTGTTGTATAGCTGAGTTGCTGCATGCCTTCAGCACCTGCTGCAGCCGGAGAGCCGGGGCTCAGGCAGCTGCCGGGGAGAGAAATGACGGGACTCCGAAGGTGGAGACGCAGCAGCATAGTGGGAATTCATACTGGGACAAATGCATGTGTTTACTGGGGATGAGTGTTGCGTAATGTCGCCAGGCAACATAGTTAAGGATCTTGTCTGACTCCAGACATGATGGCCATGCTTCAACGACCTGTTAGCAAACGTTTTGAGAAAGAGGAAGTAAAGAAGGTGTTGGTGTGTTTTGCCTGGAAACACCTGAATGTTGGTAGGGGTGAGCTAAGCCAGGACAGGTGTGCTAAGAGGAGTTGAAGGTTGCTGGCTCAACGCCAGTTTCCACTGTCTCCCTGTGAACAAACACTTGCATTGATACACAGCATCTTCCCACAAAGGTTTATGACGTAAGACCTACATATAGAGACAGCACATCACAATCTAAAAGGCATAACTGTGACAAAAGGTATGTAATAACCAATAAGTCTTATTCTGAAAATACCACCCCACTAAAAAAGAGTTTGACAGAACTGCAAACCAACTAAGACATGGACATCCAGTTCAGGTGACAGTAGCCCATGCTTACTCTGAACTCAATTTGAACCTGTCATCACTAAGATGGAAACATGGTAGTGGCAGCGTCATGCTGTGGGGTACTCTTACTCTGTTACCAGTATTGCCAACTGTGTCTAATTAATTTCTATAACCCCTCTTCCAAATAGGGGTGCACCAATAGCAGTTTTCTGGCTGATCACTGATCTTTTAAAAGCCTGACCTGGTCTAGTTAAAAAAAAAAAGTACACTTGAAATAACAGAAGACTAACTTACAAGTAACTTTCCAGCAAGACAGGAGCTTGTTTTAAGAAAATAATTCCTTTAATATTGACTTTATAGGCAAATTATTTCACTTATAACAAAACATTGTCCTATAAGTGAAAATACTGCCAGTGGAACTGGTAGTTTTTTTAAATCAATATAAAAAAAAATGCTAAAAAACAAGCTCCTATATTTGCAAGAAAAATTACTTGTAAATTAGTTTTCTCTTAATTCTAGTGTCCTAAGATATTTGAAGTAAAAACTACATTTTGTGTTTTTGTAGTGTTCACAGCAGAACAAAAGGGGACAGTGGGTGATTTTCTGACCTTTGTGGGGTAGACAAGATTGATTTCTCATCTTAGGTTTGGCCGATTGCCAATCACCAAAAATTAGGGAAATCGAGCCGATTTATTAGCCCACAGACTTGTCGGTGCACCTCTACTATCCAAACATCATAAAATTAATCCAAAAGTATCAATATATTTCTGCTTTAATGAGTTATATAATTCTAGGTCTAACTATAGCATTTTTTCTGGGGTGCCTCCATCATTCTCCCTCTACCTTTGTGTAGTTCCATGTCTGGGGGACCTCAACGAATCACTCATGGGTTAAATGGGGCAAAGTGGATGCTGCATGCTCCCCTCCCTCTTGGTTCAGCCTGTCCATTCTTCTCTCATTAATCCTGTGTGGATGTTTATCCATGTTGACATTCAGCGTCGCAGTCGGCGTTCCCTCTGTCTACGAAACACGGTGACTAAGGGTTTTCTTTTTTCTCCTGCAGCAGCTATCATTAGGCCTGGCCTGTTCAATAAGTTTCCAGGACGGAGTAGTGAATCTGTTAGTCACTGTGGCCCCTGGGACGTCACAGCAACGCTGTGCAACTGGGATCGGGATGTGAATATGAATGTGTGGCCCCTCAGGAGGGCCATTATCAGTTCTGTGTGCTATGGAGAGGAAAATCAATACGGTCATCATAAAGGGCTGGCAAAACGCCAGGCTAGGCTGTTTTCAAAGCGCCAGGCATGACAGTGGATTAGTCTTCATCTCCTGTCATCTCGTTTCATCGACGTAGACAAACACGCCGTGAGACCACCGTAAGGTCAAGCCCATCTAAAAGGCATGAGACATCCAGCATGTAGTGGAGGTAAGAAGACTAAAGCAATCAGATGGTCTGAGCTAGAGCTACAGCAGAGGGTTGTGATGGGAAAAGCCCCTCGCCGTACCCGCCTTCTGCCTATTGTGTTGGTCCGGTCTTTTTCATTAACCGCTCCACTGAGGACCCCAAGCAGGGAAGAGACGAAGGGGGTGGTCACTACGTGGGGACAGGGAGGAGTGTGCAGACAGACCCGGAGGGGCCACCAAACACATGATTAAAATACACATCAACACACTGCGCACACAGTATTTGCCTCCGCACGGATGGCAATTTGAACGTAATCTCTCCCTCAAGTACACATGCTACTGAGAGTATCTGTCAGGGAAGAACTGATGGAGGGAGCTGGTGACTAATATTGGTTTAGGGAAAACAGACGAGAATAAAAAGATGTCGTCTCGCTTGTCTCCTCAGTAAGGAGTCTTTTCTGCTTATTTGGTTTAGATTACACAGCTAACTGAGCGAGGATCTGTGTTTAGGGGTCAGCACGTCTTTCTGGACCACCAGAAGCATGTCGACGTAGATGTTGTGTCGTGCCAGGCAGGCAGCTCCAATTTCTACGCCACCAAGATGATCTTTTGCACTGTGAGGGGGGTGGGCTATTTACGTGGCTATTATGGGGTGACTGTGTGAGTGTAAAAAGGGGAGGAGGATTGGGGGAAACGGTTAGGAAACGGTTAGAGCTGAGGAAGAACAGGAAGCCTCACATGTATAAGCACTAATCATAAACATTAGTTTTGCTAATGCTAAACAAAAACTTTTGAAGATTTTTTTTTTAGCAAACCCCTTTCATAAAGAAGTGTTACCCTAACCCTTCTTTATGAAATGTAAGCAAAATTGTAGTGGTGTCAAATTTTAGCAGTTGTAGGATTCCTCTTTTGTCTTTGGCTACGTGCCATCTCTCCCGCTAGCACTGGACAGGCGTCTTTGTTTTGGTTGCATTTACCCAGAATGCCTTGCTCTGTAGTTCATTTCCTGCTTTTGGAGTGGCCTTTGGTCTGCTTGGCATTCACATGTGCATTTCAGTTCATTTCAATCAAGCTGAGATATATGTTTTTAAACAAACCAGAGTTAGATTTTTTAGTCCACCTCAGAGTTCAAAAATACATTCACACTTCTCCAAACGAACCGGATGTTCTAGACAAATGAACTAGAGTTTCATTAAAGTGAACTAAACGGGGCTGGTGTGAATGCACCTTAAATTGAATTCAGAATCTTGATTTGGCCAGTCTTGAAAACACATGTTCAGATGTTTCCATCTGAATGGGATTTTAGAAAAAAGGACTGGGAAAAACTGTCAGTCTTGCAAAATTGTTGTTGCTTGTGAAGATGTTCAAATGGTGTGAATGCTCCTGCATGGCCATGTAAACGGGACAGATTAAGAACCCTTGATGGGACTGTGTTGATATTCAGGTGGAAGCCACAGTCACATTGAGCCTTGCAATGCAAGTCCTCAAGAGGCCTGGAGACTGCGTGAGAGAAGGATTTAAAAAATTCTGCAAACGTTCCACGGATTCCACCCTCACAGGGACCTTTGCAGAAAGAATGGGTCATATGCAAATGGCGTACACAGTGTGGTGGAGAAGTTTCCCACAAGCAGAGTGTGAAAAGGGCTCTCCCTCCCCATGCCGGGCCTGCTGAATGGTCCTTTTCTTCTGCCGCTCAAAGTGTATGAGGTAGAGCAGGCGAACTGCAAAGGTAACTAGGCTCTTTCTCCTCAGGCTCCCCCTTTTACCAAAGCCCCCCAACTCACAATGGTTCATTTAGCCATTCAGCCACACAAACCCCAATAAAGCACATCCGAGCGCAGTTAAGGGGGTTACTGAAACTGACTCGGGGTTTAAACCTCCCTCTTTATGAAGGGAGAGCACCTTTTTATAGGCTAATGCTCTCCTCCTCCATGGGTTAGCTAATCATTAAGCTGCCTCCACAGAGATGCCAGTCTGCTCGTCCATCACCCGGTTAGACCAGAAAACCTTTTCCCATCTTCACGGATTGACGAGAAACAACTTAGAGGCAACACATAAGAGTGGATGGCTTTGACCGTGAGATGAAATGAGTTGCATATCATGCGTCGCATCTGCCAAAGCAGACGCTTCCCCACTTGTCACCTGTTGTACCCCCCTTCCCTTGCTTCCTCCCCCAGCCCCTGTTCTTCTGCAGGGCACAGGGAGCTCCCACTTTAAAAGAGGAGGGGTCAGAGTGGAAAGGAAGGGAGCGCAGAATCCCCCCGTCATTGAACAGACTTAAACACAAATACAATTGGATATGCTGGAAGCCACACAATGGCACAGAGGGGGGAAAGTGAAGTCATACTCTAAAAACGCATGGGTGCCCAGGTCAGGGGGCAATCAGCCACTCCCCACCTGCCCCCCTTAGCTACTGTGTCTTAACCTTCCCTCCCTGCCCACCGCCCCTCTCTATTCTCCAAAATAAAGCCCTTGCTCTGGAAGGAGGGGAGCGAAAGAGAGAGACGGAGCGAGCGCTGAGGTACTGTGGGGGATTTTCTTCTTACTTGGCACTTTCAGATGCGGCTCACTGAGGAAGCCGCTGAAAAGCTGAGAGATAAATGAAAAATTTCCTCCTCTGCCAAACTCCTCACATGATGGGGGTGGACCCCTTAAATTTAAACAGATGTATTTTAGAAGGCAGGAATGGGCAACTCCTCCTAAAGGTTCCCCCTCACTAAGGATACACCACTGTCTCTCACCATCCTCCCTAAAGCTGACATCAACCTGACGCTTAGGTGGAGCAGAGTTTCACCACTGGTAACCATGCTCCACACTGTTACATAAGTTTTCTCTTTTTAAGTGCCAGTAGGTTTTCACTGTGTGTGTAGATGTCAGGAAGAGATGAGATACACATCTACCTACATTCTTCTAGGCAAAACTCTGTAACTCGTCAATTACAAGAACGACATGCAGATGAAAATGTCCCCTAGAACAGATGCTTGTTAACTGAAAAGTAGATTTGCAATTAAGGTCCCACATCAATATTTGGAGTTTCATTTGGGAAAATCCATTTTTATATTTTCCACAACATTTCACAGTTTTCCAGACTCAAATTCCTAGAGTTCTCATTAGTCTGTCAGACAATTTGTGAAGCGGAAATCGAGAACTACATTAGGAATGTTTTTAGGGGTGCACTGTAGTTTTCTGCCCAATCACCAATTTATGAAAAGCCTGACCTGTTTGTTCCTACTTTAGGCAATTCTTTTTGTGTGAAAAGTTGCTAAGTTGACAACTGTTTGGTGACTATAAGTGCAGACGAGACCTCGTGGGCAGGTCTGTCTCTTTTATAGCAGAGCAAAAGGGGACAGTGGCTGATTTTCAGACGTTTGAGGAGGTAGATAAGACAGGTGGATAAGATTGGTTTCTTACATGACATAACCCAAAATAAGCTAAATCGGAGCTCTAGAAGGCATGGCAAGTATTTCTAAAGTGGTCAGATTTCAAAATGAAAACCACAGAAAATAAGGAAGAGGGATACATAATTAGATTGAAGGTAGGGTGTATGGATGGATGCACTGCTTAGAAAATGGGATGAGAATCAAAATATTTTAAAAGTTCAATTTTCTTTTTTCTTCTCCAGTTTGGTAAAATACATTAAAATAAGTCAAATTCCACATTTTTCCAGACTCTTGTACCTGGCTCCATAAAAGTGTGGAGAACTCTCTAAAAGAGAGCGTTCCAGCCTTGTTTATTTTTGCAAAGGATGTTAATGCAGGGTGCATTCCTCTATTCCCAAATCGCTGCATTAAATTACTGTCGCAGAGGATGGTTGCCGCTCCCCATGGAGGTTGGGATGGGAGGGGAGGCCCGACTGGGCGACGAAAGGGGAGGCGACTGGAAACACCTGTCGTCCTGCGGGCTGTTAACACCCCTCTGTTTACAGTCCGGGAATGGAGCTCACCTTGATCTCAGCCCCTTTGCGTCCCCCCTTTTGCCAGGCAGGAACCTGGCTGAGTCATGGCCCGTAAGGACCAAGGCCCGGACTAGTGGCATATTTAGAACAAAACAAGACGCTTAAAAATGGATGAAATGACAATAAGGACCAGAACACTTCACTTAAATGCAGGGAAGTTGATCTACATGACAGATTGTCAGCCCCTCACAGGGGAGGGGGAAAGTCCCAACAGCTCTTTGAAGCAAAAAAAGGGCAAAGCAACAGAAAAAGGCATCTGTTTGGTCAAAAAAGGGGGACTTTGCATATCAATAGAGCTCTGTCAATATTCCGAAAGGTTTAATAAAACACAGTTAACTTAAAGAAAAAAGGGGCAATAAAGAAGATCTAATAAAGTTTAAAAACACTCCGTACGATGAACAAAAGATAGTTTTAAAAAACCCCATTAAGAGAGACAGAAATAGTCAAATATGACAAGAAAGGAGTTAAAACAGAGCAGAAAAACAATCCTAAGTCTTCTGCTGCTGCTGTCCACAGAAAACTCCCAGGACAGCCAAGCCCGCAACACACAACACCACGCGGTCGCATTTTTCCCTACCCACGGATTACTGTTATAGCAACATGGGCTCACAGTGAGCGAAACAACACCGAAACAGCTGCGTTACCTCAGTTCCTGTGAGTTACACCCGGTGATACAGGCCAACGCAAGCCGGACAGAAAGACAGTGAACCCCCTCGATAAAAACAACTTCCTCCGCCAAGTAAATTCACGGGTAATAAAGAGCACACAATGGGAATTTTACATTTATAGCACTTATTTTAATATTTAACACTGGTGTTATAGAAAGATAATAACTTAAAATCCCCAAAAGCTACTAATATCGCACCTTTTAGGCAAGCGGAGTCACGCAGAGCTTCAGAAATACATAAATCGGCGAAATGTAGCGAGAACAGAAAAGAAAAGGGGAAAACCGAGAGCATGCACAGGTCCGTGGTCCAAAGAGACTCAGGATTCCCGTCGCGCGACAGGAGAGGATCCGCTCTCCTTATATGGGCTGCGCTCAAACAGCGCGTGAGATATCCCTCGCTCTCCGGAACCCCGGTCACCCCGTCCGTGTTTTCTGCTGAGCTTTCACTCCATACTTTTATCATTTCAACAATACAATAAAAGTCACTGAATGAAAACACTTTTCCGAAACGATGTGAGCCAAAAATATATATATATAAAAAATGCAAATGAGTCGGAAACAATGACAGCTCAAAACCTGCTTTAACACGAAATAGGTTTTATTTTTCTCTTAATTCTGCTTTCTTTAAAACGCAGCTGTGGGGTCGTGAATATAAAGCGGCCGAATTGAAGGCAGTTTGTTCGCCCCTTGTAGCTCAGCAACAGCCTGAACCTGCTCGGACTGGACTAAATAAGAGCGGACTAAACAGTTGTATCCCTATTTGTTCCGGCACAACAAATTTCCAAAAAGCGTCCCAAAAACAAACACCTGGCTAAATGTAACGTTGTTTCTTCACCGAAACTGTTTTGAGACAACCACTGAGGAACAACCAGGTGGCGTTTTATCTCGTTTCCCAACAGAAACAGGTCCGAGTTTTACGGTGGGCTTCCCAACTCGACAAAAACACGGTTAAAAATCAATGAATGCTCCCCGGTTCCTGCTGCTGAATGTGTGTTCGGCTGAAGAAATGGGAGCAAAGTGAGCGGACAGAGCTGCTGCGCTCCCAGCGCGGTGAGGCGCGCGTATAACGGTCCCCAGTGCGGCGGACCGCTAGGCGGAGGGGAGAGTCGCGACCCAGGTATAACGGTACACCACACCGCTACTTCCCACCACTTTCAGCGTCAGGAAAACAGCGCTCACACACTGCTCAACTTTTCGGCCAAATTAGCCGGCGACACAAGAGCCTCCGGAGAGGCAAAACTCCTCGTAGGAAGTAGTTTTACTCACCGTTGGTCCTCCTCGGGTTCGCCTGCTTTCTGCGCTTACACCTGGGGCCATCCGCCATGATCCTTTCGTTGTGTCTAAATGCTGCCGGAGAGTCACCTCCTCTCTCACCCCCTCTCCCCCTCCTCCTCCACCACCACCACCACCACCACCACCACCACCTCCCTCGCTGCCTTCACCTCCCCTTCTTCTCCGCACCTGGTTTACGACAAAAAGGCTTTACGGCATTACCTTCCCCTGTCTCCCCAGAAACACGCTGAATGCGGGAAAGGAGAGGAGAGGAGAGGAGAGGGGCCGGCTGTGTGCTCTGTTACCTGCCTTACTCCCAGTAAACGTCCTGTGTGCATAAAACACACTGTAGCAGTTTTTTCAAGGTGTAGTTCTGCTACCTAGTGGTGGTAATAGTTTTGAATTGTTAGTATAACAAAAAGGCCAAAACAAAAAAAAAAACTGCCATCAGGTCCGGCCAAAAGTTGTATGGGGCCCTAAGAAGAAATTAATTTGGGGCCACACCTGAGTTGCGTGCACCTTTCACCAAAGCCATATTAAATTTCCAGTGCTTTATTTGTTTTTCACATTTTGGACAATCCAGAAGATTGTTCGTCTAAATATCAAGACATTTTTCCGTAACATTGTGATTTGGAAAACATTGTGATTACTCAAGATATAAGTCCTTCTGATCATTAGAGACTTGTTGGTCCTTCCCAGTTCTGTCAAAACTGAAGTAAACCTTTGGATGATCAGTTGTAAAGCAACTTTGAAGATGATACGTTGATGTGTTTTCCGGGTTTTGTAGGTATTTGAAAATGATCCCAATAGACTCATGGTTAACTGGTGTGGTGAACTGATACAACCAGCAGACTCAAGCAAAGTTTCTCGACTTCAATTATTGAACATTAAACTGAAAAGCATTAAATGTAGTCTGTTGTGAAATCGCATTTTGATAATACCCAAAAACACATTGTTCTAGACAACTGACATAAGATGTTTGAGATGTTCTAAATTGCTAAGGTCAGCTAAAACAACCAATAGTCATTCATGTTAGCTCCTACCATTGATTTATTTTTCATTTATTGTCATATCTCTACGTAATATCACTAAGTTCTAGTTATATTACTATAACTTAATAATATCACTAAGTTATGCAAACTAAGCCTTTAAGCACCACAATATTTTGTATACTATGGCCTAGTATGACTTCTCCAAGTGATGCACACTAGCTATGTTTCCATTATAAATGTGCGCAATATTTTTTTGTTGTCCGCTGATGTCAAGAAAACACAATTGAGCAATTGCATCGTTTCCATTAAATAAGAAATGCTATCAAAATCACACACAAATAAGTTTGTTCACATGATAAGTTATTCAAAAACTTGCAGTCATCCTTCTCCTCCTACTTCCTGTTGTCTTCTTTGTCTTTTCCACCAGTAGTAACAGTAGTGACTTGTGAGATGTGAAAAAAGTGTTTCCATTGCAAATTTGCGAAAACCACTAATGTCAATACAACCACAAAATAAAAACACCTCATCCAAGCGCAATAAAGCGATTTTTTTTTTTTTAATTGGCATGTTCCCATAATTTATTTTCATAATTGCAATTATATTGTCAATGGAAATGCAGCTACTATTAGAACCAACTGGCGGGTATGAATAATTATGCAGTCAATTATTTGATATTTCATATTTTCATTAATATATTTTGCAAAAATCTGTTTTAACTTTGACATTAAAATTACTTTTTTGCATTTTTTTTTGTCAAAAACAAATTATGTTGACCTTCTGAAAAAATCTATAAAATGTGTAAAACATTTAAGGGGGTGAATAAGCATTCAAAATAAGTTTTGACATGCCATTTTTAAAAGAAATATAAACAAAACAAGATTTGTTTTATAGTGGCTCAATTGTGTCTTTACTGATTTTGATCAAAGCCATTGTAATTCTATATTTCTTTTCTTTTTATGTTTTATCCCTATTCTCTACTTTTTTATTTTCTGTGGCAGAATTGATTTAAGGAGTTTTAAAAGATCACCTAATCCAGCAAGGAAGTCCTAAACATTCACAAACTGCGTTTCCATTATCCATGAAATTGTGCAAATTGAAATTCTGAAAATGAATTACCTTGGCAGAAGCAAGGCAATTTTGAAGAAAAAAAACGATAAAAAAAACCAAGTTTTCTGATGAAATGTTTTTGCGCTAGGATGAGGTGATGAGCTCTAGCGCTATGACTGAATTATGATTATATTTTATATATCTATTTACATTTACTAATTACATGCACAGGCTTATTCACAAGTGATTTTAATTTCATTTCTTCTTTAATGGAAATACCGAAATTGTGTTTTTTCAACATTAGCAGAATATCGTACATTTGTAATGGAAACGCAGCTACTGTTTGCTAATGCCTTTGGCCAACCACAGTAGTCTTGTTGTTCTTGTGGGTAGAAGTAAAACAATATTTTTTAATGCAAGTGATAATGAACCGTTGGTGATACACTTGTATCAAGTTACCAAAACAATATGTATTTTCCCATCCAGCCTAACCTGGCAACCTGTTTGTGTTTGTGTGTGTGTGTGACGTGCAGAGGGGGGAATAAGGCAGCAGACAGAGCACATGTGCGTTAATGGAGAAAGAGGTCATGAGACTGTCATCAGTGATTCCATCCTCCTCGTGAAGAAAGACCTCGCTGTTCTGCCCAGCCACGCTCACAGGCGCAGCGATGAAGAGGACGGCGATGTGCGAGCCCAGGTTCAGACTGCGTCCAATCGCACTCATACCTTCACCCGCACGTTATCACAGCGCTCTCTGTGTCAGTGGAGGAAAAAAAACAAAAAAACACACACACACACACCCAGGATCACATGTTTTGAGGTGAATTCCTGTGGATGCTCGTTCTGATGAGGGCACTTGGTTCACAAACTCACTGCAGAGGGAAAGGATGCTTGAGGTCCCATGACTTGTAACAAAAGGAAAGAGGAGTCACAGTTGCTGCCTAGCTTTAGCTCTTCTAGAAGCTGATGATGGTTAATATTAGCGAAGATGAACCACAACCACAGCGCCTAGCCTTACACCTCGTTTTCTCTTACATTGTTTTTGCTGCCATAACAAGCCTGAAGTAACATACCATAAAATTACATAAAGTAGCATAGTGGAAAGTAATGCAACATAATGTACAGTAGTATATCATAATGTAATGTATCACAGCATAAAGTTGCATAACAAAGCAGCGTAACATAACATAAAGTAGCATATTGTAGTGTATTTCAAAGTACTGTAACATAAAGTAGCGTAACGTAACAAAGTATCATAACATAACATAACATAATGTAGCGTACTGCAGCAACGTAACGTTAACTAGAGTAACATAAAGTAGTGATTGATAATTTGGAGCATACCTGAAAGCCACTTCTGAATTCCTAAAAAGAAAAAAAGCAGAAAAAAAAACAGCTAAATGAAGGCTTAAAGTGTCCTAGTCGTAGTCCGGATGCTCAGAAATACTCTCATCTGATAAATTGAAACTACTTTTCAAAGTAAAGTGGGCCAAAGCTCCTCGACTGTGATGTAAGATACTCATTACCAGTTCCCCAACTCTTGGTGAAAGTTGTTCTTGCCAAAAAAACAACAGCCAGTTATTCGATTTATGGTGCAATTACTTAATTTGGTTAGACTCAGAAAATCAATTAAAACCTGAATTTTTTTCATTTGTGTGGCGATCTGAAACAATAAACTGCATCGAAAAACAAACAAAAGAAATCTGCGAGCTGGGGAAAATACATTTCCACGGCAGTGTAGGTAATGTTCACCAATAATGAAGCAATCTCAATTGAATGAAAGTGGAAGAGCTTTCAGAAAGAAGTGAACAGTAGTTATCTTGTGCGCGGAAATATTTGGACTACCTTTGTCAGACTCCGTGATTTAAGAACTCACACATTCCCTTACGACATAACATCAGCCTGATATAAATTTAGCATTCAGAGGGACAATACAACAAAAGCCCTCATAGCCGGACAATCAGCTTATCATTCAGCTACATGTGACAGCGTGTATACAGAGGATGGCAGATCTCCTGGGTGAATAATTCAGTAGCAGCAGAGCGAGCTCTCCAGCTCTCAGGGCAGCCTGCCCAGACACAGAGTAATAGCTTTAGCATAAACAACACATCCAAACTTGCTCCAGGTGGCCTCTCCCACCAGAGCAGCCTGCCTGCGAGACACGGAGAGCCGGGCAGGGAGAGTTGCCCGGCTCTCTTGCTCGGCAACTGTGCAGATGAGAGAAAATAAAAAGGAGAAAAGAAGGCCCCAGAAACTGCGTGCATCAGCAAAGATCAATGATGAGACGCCCAGCTAACCGTGCGGTCGAAGCGCCGCTTCGCCCAGCACATGGAGACCTGGAAAAAACGGGATGCGTGTCATCCAGTGGAAACGAGCATCTTTCCCATTTTCCTTGGATCAAAGCGCTATTAACATGAAGTCATTTTCGTTGCCTCTGTGGAAAACAAAGAATGACGATTCCAGTGATTCGCGAAAGGATCCAAACCCCTTCAGCCTTTCATGTGTAGTCACTTTACGAAAGACGAAAGAAACAAATACAAAATGACATTTAAATTTTAGAATGAATGATGCTAAAGAAGCTGGAACTAAACTGAAGCCACAAACCAACTCTAGTAAAACATTTTGTGTGTGTGTGTTTTTAACTAGAGTAAAACACCTGGAGCACCATGGAGCTAGCTATGGTTCCCATAGCTGCCCTGTGACCCCTCTCTTATCTGGATAAATGGGAGTGCACAGAGGGCAATTACAAGACATGGATCTGATTTTGTAAAACCAGCCACCTCACACTAAAGCAAATACCTCTGCTAATGAAGATGGAGGCCATTTTTATCAGGAGTCCAGCTGCAGAGGCGCTGTTCACCTGAGTAATGACATCTGTAATAAAAGCCAGATATTGTTTTAACTAAAGTGGGCCATGAAATGAAATGAAGGGCTGACTCTTGCTCCTCCGACAGGGAGTTAAAGCAGAGAGGAGCGGAATGGAGGGGGCCAAAAAGTGAGGGCTGAGCAGCCATCCTCCACTACATTAAGGGATCATGCTGCTCCCTGAAAATGAGTATTGATCCTCTTAGGTCCGGGATCGTTTAGGAGATTAATGTGAGTGGTGGCTGAGCTCCACGGCGCTCCACACGGGATCGGCGGGGATCAGAGAGCGGGGCTGCTGGGGCTGGGCGGCCATAACTCCACGCCATCTGGGCTGTAAGCTGAGAGAACCAGCTGGATGTCCTGCAGGAGGCGTGGCCACAGGGTCAGCTCAGGTGGGGGGCAGGAAATCTGATTGGCCACCCACACCAGACTTGTCAATCACTGTTTGTAGCGCACATAGATCAGCATTTCAAATTGAAACCTTCAGACTGAAAAAATTATTTATATATAATGGCAAAATAGCTTTCCCCCCTTTTTGTCGCTTCAAATTTGGGAATACAGTTCATTGCAATGTAAAGACCATAACATACTCAGACATACCTCAGTCCACAGAGATCCGCACGGACTCAAAGCGGGACGTCTGCGCAAAGGTACATTTTTACAAGCTTGTACCTCAAGCCGCACAGTAAACTGCTTGGACAGAAACAGTGTCGCATACTAAACGGTTTGTAAGTAACACCTTCTCCAGTCACAAGAGCACGCATCAGCCACACTACCACTCTCTGTCGCACTAACAGGTGCGTGGCAGAGAAGATACAGGACTAGGTTCCTGTTAGGTCATCAGTCTTGCTAGCTACCATCCATTGGGATTGTGGGAAATGAAGGAATTTGTCACAAGAAAAGTCTCTACTATGAAATCCTAAATATCTGTGGACAAAGTGCACAAAGTACACTCAAGTTTGACTGGGCTTCAAAGTTGGGGTATGTAACTTTTATAAAAAATAGGGTTTTTACATATTTGTTAATATGTAAAAACATGGTGTCACATGGTGACAGTACAGTATGTACTGTATGTACATACATACATGTACAGTATGGTACATGGTGACATATGGTTACAGTACTGAAAGTACAGTATGAGACAGATAATCTGTGAAAAGATTTAGCTGTTCTACATCCCAGATGAACTACTATTGCTGTTTGAAGAAATGCACCGCTCCCAGTCAAAAACATCCAATCAGAGCCAGGGGAGGGCCCTAGTGCTGTCAGTCGTGGTTGTGTACATGCTGCTAAATGTCTTAATAGTGGAGAAACAACTATCTATTCCAGGAAAACAGTTTATCCACCATCATCAGAGGCCATGCTAACTAGCTTTAGCATTATACTGTCGAGGAGAAGTTGCAGCGTAGCAGAGAGAAAGGGGAGGGTGTGAATGCCGCGTACACAGGCATGATTGACAGCACTGAGACTCTCCCCCTCGCTCTGATTGGTTGTTTCCAGTTAGCCCTGGGAAAAGTCAGAGGAGATTATCTGTCTCATGCTATACTGTCACAACATAGTGACTGTGTTAACAAATATGTAAAACTGGAGAGAAGTTAAAGAAAATTGCATTTTTACTGTGTCTGTGCCCCCACCAGCCCAAGAATAAACTGCTAGACACGCCCCTGTTGTCCTGAATACATCAGAGTCCCAAACTGTGTCACAAGCAGGATGGAGGGGAAAACGGACGAGTTGGAGGAGTGGGGGGAAACAAGAGCGAAAGAGAGGAACAGAAAGTGCAAGAGACGGTTCAGAGGATGGAGCAGCAGGCGGTGGCAGTGATCGAGAGAGACTGAACTGCGTAATCTCTCCCAAGAGACGGCAGCTAAATGTGAGGTCCTCCCCTCCTCACACCGCCAGGCCAACCAACCAACCAACCAACCCCCAACGAGGCAGGATCCCAGCCAGGCCTCTCCTCCGGATAAAAGATACAGACCAAAGCTCTCTAGTGGGGGGGCTGTCGGTGCAACGGATACCATAGCGATGAGAAAAGATCAATTTTTGGGTGCAGGGACGATGGTGGACCATTCGCCCTCCAATCTCAACCCTACAACAATCTGCAAATAAACACCTCCCGATGCAAGCCTGAGAGTTTTCTCTCTGCGGTCTCCTGAGGTCAGGCTGGCCCCACGGGTGGGGGTGGGGGGGCTAAAATAAATATCAGCTCAAGCATTCAGCTGCAGCTGAATGCAAGTTGTCAAGACTCTGAATTCCAACAATGCCAATGTTTTGGGGACTGGACGCCAGTCTAAAGACACGGTATTCTTCGCTCGCTTCCGGCGTTCCCCCCGCCTCCTCAAGACAGGAAGTAGCCAACATGTTCGTCTGAGTTTAGCCACTCCCAAAACAAATTATTTTCAGAAAAAAGTTGGGAACAAAAACACGGCTCAGAAGTTCTCCGCTGCGTTTAGAAGTCTCCTCAAATAACAGAGCCCTCAAATAGTCACAGAGGACATTTATCCTGCATGGAAACACTTACACTGGACAGGAAGAAAAAAGATAAACCATTTATTAAATGTTTTACTTCTGAGAATCTGAAAAGACTAACATGTATTTCTATCTCCCCTTTACTAATAGCAGCTACAAATCTACATGGATGAGGCCTCAATCTGTAGAATTCTAGAATTACGCCACATTGAGATTTTTTACTTTTTTCAAACTTTCATTCCTGCCTTTCTTGGAGGGAAACTGCATTTTGTTTTTTTTTTGGACTACTGTTCTTCTTGGTTTTGGAAGAATTGTAGCTGGGCTGATTTTTGCTGATACTTTTTCCACTTCTTCTCTTTTGCTATGATGCATAAACATAGAAACAGGATGGCTTACAGCGGGGAGCAGCTGATTAACATCGCAAAAGCTAAAATAAAATCACAGCTGAAGCCAGAAATCCCTTACCATCCTCTTCATGAGATTGTCTTAGAAAAACACAGTGTCTTCAGTCAGAGGCCTCTTTAAAATCGCTGTAACACAGACTGCTACATCCATCACCGTCTATAATAACTTATTGAAGAATTTTAAATGAATATGAGTTACAAGAACATTTAATTTCCATTTGGGATCAATAAAGCATTTTTGTATCGCATTGAATTTTAGGAACGCCAGCCTCTTTAGACTTTTCTTCTACCATTAGTTGTTGAATACAAGCAGACGTCATCTGCAGCGCCAGCTAAGGTTTAGAACAGGAAGTGCCGTTTTAGGCGTTTCTCACATCCAGTCCTGTAACTTTTAAGCACACCACTGCTTCTCCATCAGACCTGAATCAAACGAATGGCTCAACACTAGGCCTCAGCAGGGCTGATTGACTGGACGCTGACAAGGGAATTCAAGCCATTTGAGAAGCTGCAGGAAGGCAGCTCTCCTGGACTGGGGTCAGACACCCCTGGTTAAACTGTCTGCCTTCGCTCTGTCACTCTTCTTTCTCTACTTCCTGTTTCTCATTAAATTCTGTTGCTGCTGAAGTTGAAGCTACAGCAAATATATGTGTGATTTATGCACATTTGGCAGCATATGGAGCTATTCCTCCCTATTCTGTATTTGGTGAAGTGAGAGTAGTTACCACTTCTGTGAGTGGTAGCATTAGCTAAGCAGTGAGGGAGGAAGTCACTGTGGGACAATAGTAAGTCCTAATTTTTTTAAGCATGTTTACTAAGTCAGAATGTGTTATTTACTGGTGTAGCACCAGTAAATAATGAACAAACTAAATGTCATTTGTTAAAGCTAAAACAAGCAGGATGTTTTTCATATCTTACATGGGGAGTTTCGATGTATGAAAAACTATTTAAAAAGTATTTTTAATTTAGTTTGAACCACTAGCTTCATTTCACAGAGTTCAGAAAATGTTTTCTTAATGATGCTGATTGCCATCTTTCATATTTATGAGGATTGTCTGCAGAGATTGTGTCTGAGCAGAAAGGAAATTCCTAAATGCTTTTCAAACATTCATTTCAAATAGTAATCTGAATGGTGTGGCATGCATTTGTTTTGGCCTACGTGTTTGGCCTGTACGCAAAACTCTGTTTGGCAGAAAACTGGATGGAATGGTTTAGATCAAAGCATGATCGCATGTCAGAACGGTCCAGTTAAAGCGTGTCGCATAAAAACCCAGTACAACACAGACTTCAGGCTTGTGGTAAAATGCCAAAATGAACAAAGTCTTTATTTAATTTTTTTAAGGGGATGTATTTCTGTTCTTTATTGCAAAATGAAAGCCTGGGGACATGAATCCCTTGGAACATTGGGTTACCTGAAACGGGTCTGAAACATTCCGAACAGTGAGAACAGGCTGGAGTAATAAAAATGTCCCTCTTTGCTTCCCTTTCCCCTGGTTTTTTGCTCACCACAAAATTTTTTTTATTTTGTGGTGAGCCACCAATCAGGATCCGGTAGCCTCCTTGGGGTTAAGGTGGGAGTCAGCACTGAAGACTGTAATGGAGACAAAGCCTCACACTCCCATGATTCCTCAGGGGTGGGTGGCTCTTTGACCTGTAGGCCGCCGTAACACTGCCTGTCCAAATAGCACGCCAACATATATACTTGTTTTGGCTGTGGATACAGGTGTGTGTGTTGGATGCGTCCACACACACACACACACACACTGGAGCAGGCTCTGCAGACGGACCCGCTCCAGTCCAGAGGCAGACAGCAGCTCTCTGGAAAGCCCAGTTTAGATTTATGCTGTATTTATTGGAGCCTCTGTTGCGTTTTACTGCTCGTTTGTCCTTGTGGCTGGAACAGAGTCAGTACTCCTGTGAACACGTCAAACTTGGTCTCCAACGGTGTTATTCCTGGACCTGTCTTCCAGCTGTCTGCAGCGAATTAATAAGGGTCAAGCGTGGAGTATGGCGGCAATCAGATGATCTGGTTAGCCGGGCTGACGTGGCAAACACGTGTTCTCTAGAAACGATCCAGCAGTTCTCACATCTATCAGGCTCAGACATACGACGGCGAATCAGGGACATCGGAGATAGAAGAAGAAAAAAGAGGAGGAAATTTCCTCTGAAGAACTCAGAAATTTCGAGGATGAAGCGCAGATGTTTTCGAGAAAAAACAAGGGCATTTCTGAACTTCAAAGTAGAAATTTTTGCAAGAAAAAAACCTCTGAAATTTTGAGATTGATCTCAAATTCTCAAAATTTGGAAATTTTTTTCTTAAAAACTTTCAGTTAAACTTTTCAAATTCAGAAAAATTCAGGAAGTCTAAGATTTTCCTGAATCTTAGACTTCATTTCATGATGTTTTCAAACTCTGAAATTTCCACGTTTTTTTTTTTTTTTTTTTTAGCAAATTTTCCACTTTTCAAACTCGGACATTTCAACGTTTTTTTTCTGGAACGTTTCAGAGATGAATCTCAAATTTTCTGAGTTGTTTGGCTGAAATTTGCACAGACATGACATGAGGAGGCTGCACATATGTTTTTTTTTATTTAGTCTTACTGTATTTTTTACTGTGTTCAGCCTGGGATGTTTTAGTTAAAGCTCAATTATTTCTTAAATGTTTTTTTTCCCCCAGTTTTTTAGCCACTGGGTGGGGTTATGTTGTGACGACTTCCTGAAGGCGGAGTTTTAGAAAGACCTGGACTTTTTAAAGAGACAGAGGCCCAATTTCAAGATGCTAAATTACGATGTCAAATTTCTTTTAAGTCATATTTGATATACACAACCTTTTATAACAACTGAAGGCAACATAGTTGGAAAATACATAACACCGCCCCTTAAAGGCGATACTTTGACAGGTTTTTAAAAATTCTGTTATGCAAAAACCTTTTTATAACCCGTTTACTCTGTTTTGACTTAAAAAAATAACTTTATCTCCATTCCTTTTAAAGCCGACATCTCGCCAAAGCAATCAGAGAATTCTTCATTGCCTCTCTACCTATAAATGATGTTTGACTTCTCAGTACAAAGCGGATCTGATGATACAAATCTCTTTATCAGGTCACTGTTACAGTGAAACCCGTCGGGGTGTTTGTGAGCCGTATGAGCAAATGGTGCGTGGGTGGTTTATGTTTGTGTGTGTCCTTATGTCTCGATCTGCGAGAGTCCACTGCTGTTTTCACTGGATGAATGTGAATGCCGCACACCTACTCCTTTCCCACATGCACTCGCAGAACATCGGAACGTTTTTATTTTCGCGTTGAAAGCAAACAAAAAAAAACGAAGAAGCGCTATAAACGAACATCCAAAATACCAGCAATTACCACAGTGTCCCTTAACTCAACCTCTCCGAATTAAGCCCTGCTTGTCAAACAGATTGTCTCCGCTGCAGCGAGCAGCCTTCGCCGTGAAACGCTTTTTCATTAAGAGAGGATTGCCTCGGGCCTTAGGCTGGTGGCTTCGTGTAATTTCACAGCTCGGCGTCTGAGCGACCGGTTCAGGACCAGTCCAAGGCCACCCACACCTTTACAAAAACCGGCAGGAGGTTCTGAGAAAGGGTGGCTGGTGAGCTTTTGGGAGCCTTGAAATGAAAATCCAGCACAGGAAATGACTGATAATATCACAGCAACCAGAGAGGCTTTCGAGGTAAAAATGTTTAAAGATAGAACCCACTGAGGAACGTTGTTCTCTCTAAAATGACGGGTTTGAAAAGCTTTTGGGACGCTTAGTTATTTCATGGAAATTAGAAGTGCAATAGTGGAGGATTTTTGAGCAAGAAAGGGTCAGTTTAGTCTAATTTGCGTCAGGACTTTGACTAGGCCATTTCAAAACCCTGAGATTATTTCAGCAGTTCACACCATTGTTCCTATGTATAACCAAAGATTAGATCAATTTATTTTTTGTTTAAGTAAGATCCATGAATCCATTAATTACAAGCCCCAAAAAACAACTAAAAATAGAATTATCATCATGCTACCATTACCAGGTTTGGCTGTCAGTGTAATGTTTTTTTTTTCTTTTCAGCCTAACTGCTTAGTTAGGTTTATGCCAGATGTAATATGTTGCTTTCATTGCAAAAGGTTCCACTTCTGTCTCGTTAATCCACAGAATAATTTTCCAGTCTTCCAAGTTATCGAGATGTTTTTTTGGCCATTGTGTTCTTTTTGGTCCACTGTGGTTTTGGCCCTGGAGCTCTTCTTCACATGGCCTGGTTTTGGATAACATTTTTATTTATTTATTTTTATCATTAAATAATAGAACTGAAAACTCTGGGCTGCCTTTGCCAGATAAAACAATTTGTTCGACTATCTGAAGCATTTTGGCGGTACAAAAGAAATTGGTGCTGTGTTGAACTGACCACTGCTTCCTTCCCGAGGCGTTTCCAGACACACATTTAAATGTCACCTGAGTGTCTCCTCACGCCGAACGTCTCAGGAGCGTTCAACCTCCACGGTTGTGAGCTGAGAGCGCAGCGGAGATTCCCATTCAAAACCTGATGTGATAAAGACAGCACCTTGTAAATCAAAACGTCGTCTGACATCTGGAGAAAAGTGAAAGTGAGATGGATTCGTGTTTGATTTTCATGTTTTACGGTTTTGGAAGGAGCACAAGGGGTTGACGTCAGTGTGTTGGAATGGTGATGAGCTGCAGTCACAAGATGTGGTTTTAAAAGTCTGACAGGCAAAACACATGTGTAATATGGAGCTAATATGAGGCAGATCGACTAACAAAACAAATAATCTGGACCTTCTGAAGGCTCCCATGTGAATGAATATCTCACTTTAAGATATCTCAGATTGTTGATTAGTAGAGGAGATTTTTGATTGGTTGTTGGGCGTGCCAAAATGAGAAGCTTCCCTTTCATGCAAGAGCTGCTACTACAAACAAGTGTAAGCAGATTTTGTTAACTTTTGAAGAAATATATAGAGAATGTTTAGCTTGTTGGTTGTCCTGAAGGTTGGTCCCCTTTTTAAATAATGAAATATTTGTGATTGACAATGTTTTTTGGTTTATTTCATGAGCCTAGCCTGACCACTGCCATCCTGTGTGATTCCGGCCGGTTCTCATTTCCTTTCAGTTCTCTGTCTGGGATTTCTACCATTGAGTTTTATTTGTTCGAGAGAAATTCTACTAGGCCCTTTAGCAAACGGGTGAAGAAGTTGCGAACGACGTCAATTTTCAACGCTGTTTTAGAATTGCAGTCTGCCTGTAGCTTTAGCCATGGCAGCGGAGGAAGTGTTGGTCACGCGTCCAAATATGGGATTAACATTAACAGCGGCCGGGTTCAGCCTGGCACTTCTCTCTTTGCAGTGGAGGACGGTTGCTTACGATGCCGGCAATTTCTGGTTCCGCTTCTAAACGTCAGACTGGTGTCACAGACAAATGTTAGTGACTGGGCACAAAGCAAAGCCTAGATCAAGGGGCTGGTTCTTCAGAGGCTAACGTGAGAAACTACATCACTATCTGCATTTCCATTGACTGTTTGATTGACATTACGTATAGAAATTTGGCTAAAGGAAACACGGCAATGTCAAAAAGCAACTTTTTTTGACTAAAAGGTTTTGCACTAGTTGTAGGTGTTTTTTGGCAGTCTCTAAATTGGTATATTTTGCAAACCTCCAATGGAAACACTTTTTTCGCGTCACACTGGTTTGTAAACAGCATCAACATGTTCATTTGGAGGCACTGGCCTCCTTGGACAACATCCAACTGGCTCCACCTGAGCTCTCACAACATCGTACAGTTCATCCAAATTTGATTTTGTCACTCGAAAATATTGAATCCGTCACTCTTTTGTAAAATCACAGACTACCATGTTTCCAACATGCAGCATATGCAGCAAGCGTCCCCAAGCTGCTTGTTGCTCCACCGCCTGAATAGGACACCGACGTCTCCTCTGATTGGCTGATAGATGGGTGCCACTACTGTGGCTGAATCATGAATATATCTCAAGCAAGTGTTCACATCCATTGCTGCTGTAATTTTTTAATGACTTATCCTGTGAGAAGACTTACCCACATGTGATTTTAATTGCATATCTTACTTCATGGAAATACATATTTCTAATGGAAACACAAGTATAAACATATTTCAGTCTGGAAGAGGTTACAACCTCCAAGGCTTTCTGACTCCACCGAACCACAGTGAGGACCACTAGTCCATCTAATGGAGGAAACAAGGACTATGGACTATTATTTATTCAAAAGCTTTGCCCCCCATTAGTAAATAAATTCATTATTTTTAGCTGATTTTTTTTTTTTTTTTTTTTATAAAGTCTTATCATTTTTCTAATCTGAACATCAATGTTTCACAGAAAACCAAAAGCAGAACCAAATCTGTAGGGGGAAATTACCATTCCACACCAACCTCGTCGAGTTTCTAATCACTTGAGAAACAAACTGAAGACTAATCAATCCTTGTTGATTTAAAAAAAAATTACAAGTTTTTATCGCCTATTGAAGCAATGGGCGATAAAATGGAAGAATCAAACAACAATCCGCCCAATATTCCCCGCATGAGTCAGGAACAGTGGACATGCTTATTCAGCGTGTCCACTGAGGTGTGCAGCTCCTTCATTTAATATTTCCATAAGGTTGCATACGAGAGCATGCCAGGAACTCGCTGTAATAAGGACGTAATGTATTCTGGGCCAATGGCGACGAGGCACGCCGGGAACACGCCTCACCGGAGCGGCGGCTTTTCCAACCCGACAGTGGACACATACATAATTAAGCCAACTAAAGAGAATGAATATTTCATCTCAAAGCATTTTCATCTCCAAAACATCAAAACACCTCAACGTCTCACATAATGAGCAAGGTAGGTTACTTTTATTCACAGAGGGAATACGAAAAGAGGAGCGCTCGCTCTGAGAACTCGGCTTAAAAAATGCATCAGCAGGAAGAGAGGCGAAGCGCTCGCACCATTTATTTTGCATTTTGCCTGAATTTGTTTTGTTGTTGAAGGGACTTCATCGACTTTGCCTTTCGTGGAGGCTCCATTCTTTCCAACAGATGTTTCCCTCCAGGCTTTATCTAACCTGTAACTGTTCTATTCCGATGTTTACCTTCATGCACTGAAGGCCCGGTGACCTGTAACCAATGACATGTCACGCACACGGGCCGCCTCCGGACCTCTGGGTACAGCCGCATGGGGAGAGGATGAACTGCTCCACAGTGTTGCAGGAGCGGAAAGTGGATCAGTGCCGTCTATTTTTGTGAAGCCGTAACCAGAATTTCTTCACCTCTGAATGGCCGAGCGTCTAATGAACGGGTCATAAGTCACTTTGCAGTGCTTTCATCAGTGGGGAGAGTGGTTGCTGAGCGTACACAGAGCCAGAGCACCAGCAGCACTCTGCAGAGAATCACTCTGACCATCCAACCTGACTCAGACTGTACACCTTCATAGAAGGGAATTAACCTGCCACAGCTAGAAACGCTTTGCTGAGCGCCGGTCGATACTGTCATTATCCGAAAGCAATTCTTAATTCTATTTGGCCCTGAGCTAAAGATCCTCGTATTGATCACAAAGTAGGGATGCCACAACTACTTCTCTCTGTGCTGAAGACCACCTTGTGTTGCAAAAAATAAAAAATAAATAAAATAAAGCAAAAAAAGAAAAGCTATTTGCACCATGAAGACACTCATGAACCTCAAACTTTTCCAAAACGGCACCATGTTTTATTGAGCTTTGATAGCAAGTGACACACAGTTGTGAAGTGAGATGAAAACACTACATGGTTTTGAGTCTTTGAGTTGGTGGGTTGCAGGAAATTTAGACCGAAACTCATCATCCGAGAGCTTTTCTTTAGTCAGAAAAAAAACTAAAAATGATGGAACGATGGATGGAATTCAGTCCTGTTAGGAGGTAGAGTGAGTAGAGGACCCAGGAATTTTACTCAATTCCAGGTTCACAGTGGCAAGATGGAAAAATTGTTAGCTGCTCTTCAAAATCTGAGACCACACACACGACGACAAAAAATCTAAGGCATGGCAGACTTGGTCGTACAGTGTGTGGTGTCCAGCCACACGGTAAAGACAACACACCACCAACAAAAGAACAGATCTCACTCACCAACATTCAGATGCTCTTTCTGAAACTCCACCTACAGGAAGTCAGCACAACATGGCTCCTCTATTAACCTTTTAACAACGTTCTTACCAGCGTTACACTGAGAAATAGATCGTATAATGACGCCAGCAGATGTTCAACCAGGTGTTTGCTAATTGCTGGTGGCTAGTCTGAAGGAGCTGAGTGTAGGGGGGAGAAGGGTAGCTCTGTGACGCAGCTTCAAGGACGAGCTGCGTCTTGATTATTATTCAAACATACATGTAAGAATCAAAGCAAAACTCCAGGTATGGTTTAGATGATGGACTAACATAAAATGATGTAAAGCTCAAAGAAGTCGATTTTACATGTTACTGCCCCTTTAACAACAGGCCATGATGAACCATATCAGCTGTCTTTAAGATTCTCAGAAGAGGGAAATTGGTACTAAAACCGGCAACAAATAAATAAATAAAAATTACTGTGTGATCTAGGCATTACAATAGTGATACTTGCTTACTCAAGTAAAAGGATATATGTTGCAGTAGAACTACTCTTATAAGTACATTGCTTCCAAAAAGTTGCTTAAGTAAATTTATCTGAGTAAATGTAACTGGCTGCTGCCCACCTCTGATGACAGTGTGAAAAGTGCAGGAGCGGTATTTTATGTTTCAGAGCGATACCTGAGGAGGTGATCAAAGGTTACCGCAATGATGAGACGCAGTCATAATGAGTGGGACTTCAGTGTTTTGGCGAGGGCTGCAGAAAAAGGCAGCTCTCTTTCATTTCCTGTTTCGTGAGATGAGAAATATTGATATTGGTCTCTGAGCGCTATCAGAATGAAACAGAGGCTGTCAGAAAAAACACCTGAACCGAAGCATGACTCTGTTCCCCACCTTTCAGTTTCTAGGTGTGGGGGGTGATGGGCACACAGAAATTCTAAGCAGCATGTTGGTGAATGCATCTCTTTCTGTTTCTTAGTCACACACACACACACACACACACGCACGCACGCACGCACGCACGCACACGCACGCACACACACACACACACACACACACACAAAAAGGGAGCATCATCACCTGCCACAGACTATACACTGTGGCCCATGACAGTGGTTAACAAAACGGGACATGTGTAGCCCCAGGTGACTCAAACTGCAAAACTAACAACGCCATGCTTCAATGCACCAAGAATTCGGTGTGAAACACCAGCAGAAAGGTTTTGTGTTTGTGTGTCAATGCTCATGTGTCTGTAGGTTTGCATGTTAATGGTTATGCACTTGTGTCACAAGAGATTCATCCTACATTTGTGATGTCGCAATTAGGATGGACTTCATTTGGGATTCTCAAAGCAGCCTCCAGGGATAAACAAATAGGTTAGCTAGGCTAGGCTGAGATAGTAATATTATTGCTGCTGTAGAGTGTAACTCTATTGAGCTATCCCTCCATCATTGTAAACTGTTGACCATATCTAACTGTTAAAGCAAAAGAAAACTCTTTATTCTTTAGATTTATGCTACAAATGCTTCTGCTTACAGAAAATGTTACACAAAGCATCCAGGAAGTAACAGCAGTGTTAACATTTTTTCACAATTTGCTGTCTTAGGACTTTTTTCCATAAGGAATTGCAAACATATCGTCTTCAGAAAAACAAGACCTTAACCACAACAAAGAGTGCATCCTCTGCCTGTTGGACTCTCACTGGACAGGGAGGGTTAAACCCAAATGCCTAACGTGGCGTCATGCTAGTGTGACGAGAGACATGACACTCGTCTTGTGCTGGTCAATGGTACAGTATCACTGTACCTTTATTTTATGAACCTACAACGAAAAAGGGCCTAGGAATGGTGGGCCGCTTTTACAATGGAATCAGACAAAACAGCACACTGACCGACTTGTGCCATACTGTTCAGTGGAAATTAATTTTCTTGATTAAATAAAAAAACAGAAAGCAAAAAGCAAACCGCAATATTCATGTCACAATCAGCTTTTGGCCAAGACTGTTCCAGATGGACCTTGGTGGAATGCCCCTTTATCTTCACCTTTTATTAATTGGGGGGCGTCGCAGGATGCTGCCATGGTTGCCCTTGTCATCCATATCAGAAACTGCCACGGACTGCAGGTGCATTGATGGTTCACCATTCCCATCAGTATAGCATGTTGTCTGTAAATATGCATGTGCAGCAGTGAAACACACATTGCTCTGCATGCATCAAATTAAAACAGTCATTTCGACATACCCACAACTACAAGGGGTAACATTTTGGGTAGTACATTGTGTATTACCCAAAATACACAATACTGTACACATTACTTGATTGCATGATAACAAGAAACGTGCACTCAAATTTAAGTTTTATTTTCTGTAAGTGGGGAGGTATTATATTTTGGTTGTTATATTTGGTACCAAGTATCAAATATAACCAACTATTCCGTAATTAAATCGCAATTTATAATTTATTTATTGTTTATTATTATTTTGTTTCAGTGAGGCGAAGAGGTATGATGGTTCAGTAAACGACATATAAAAAACACCCTTTCATAAACTACACTTTCTATTAAACACCTATTAAAACAGAACAGCCCTTAGTGTACTGTTTCGATAACAATTACTATAGGACAGGACATGTATGCCAAACTGACAGTCACCGTCACTGAGACGTCGTCCTAAAGTAACTCCTTCCTGTCACTCAGCGTGTTGTGTCTCAGCTGGTTCACAGCTCCAGCTGTGTTATGCTCTCGCAGGTTACTACAGGGCTCCTGATTGGCTGCTTACACTTCACACAGCAGAGTGGGTCTGCGGAATGTCACGGACCGTACCATGTCTGCCAGGCCGGGGGTGACCGCTCAATACAACGAATGCAGTGCTTTTGTTTTAGCTTTTCGAAACCCATGATATGGTTAAAGAAATTATATTAAGAATATAACTGACTTATTATCATCGTTCTAATATAATGAAAGCGTTGTAATAGGGAACACAGGAAAACTTTCTCCTGAGTGTCACCCACCCGATCAAGTCGACGGTTTGGCTCAAGATGGCTGGAGAGAAACAGTTATGAGGATCGAAGGGTTTTCTAATTTTTCATGGAAAATGAGCCGCTCTGCGCTTTGAAGACGCTCCCTCTCGGCAACTGGGGATCTGGGTGAGACACATTCAAAGTCATTACCGCGTTTTCAGCCCTCTAAGCGGCTTTTAGACCAGGGAAATCGAGCCAAACTCTGCTCGGCTATGGGGTTTTTGACGACAGCCTTTAGGAAGCCTTCAGGAAGATTCTCTGTGTTTGCTTCGTATTTTGAGTACGAAGACCATCTGAAACACGCAACAACTCGCTTAACGCGGTCGCCGTTGCGCCAAAACGCATGTGCAACAACAAATGTGTGGAGAAGTTGTCTCTCGGCTGTGGAATAGGAGGTGTGCAGCTAATGTATAGCAGGCCTGAGGCTAAACTCTGCAGCTGTGCAGCGCTGGTAGACGTCATGCAGCCGGGGTTCCCTGCTGCTGCGCAGACAGAGCAGAGCTGAAGCTTGAGTTTGATTAGTGCCCGTCAATACTGCTGGGAGGGCAGGGCACAGCCAAATAACACAGGCTCAGTCAGATTGCATAGCTTGTTTCGTTTCAATGAGAATAAAGGCTGTTGCTGGGCGCTACTAACTGGCATAAAATATTTGAGTTCTTTTAGTTTTACCCTGATGATGGTTACCTTCTTTCCGTAGAAGTTGGTGTTGCGCAGTGGAACCACCTGTGACAGCTAAAGCTTCCTCCAGTTTTATTGTTTTTAAATAGATAGGCAGTTTTCTGACCAATCAGTGATCTTCAAAAGGCCTGACCTGAATCTGATTTTGGCTCATACCGATTTGCCGATTTACCATACCAGAGTGGTTAATCTGCTTACAAGCAGATGTGACATGCAAAGTGGCTGATTATTTTTCAGACGCTTGCAGACATAGGTAAGACTGGTAAATAAGATTGGTTTCTCACATCAGTATCAGCCAGTTGCCAAAAATTAAAGCTGCATTAAGTAATTTTTATTAAAAAAAATATTATATATATTTTTTAACATATTTGCTAAAACTGTCATTATGTTGTAAAAATATAATGAGAGCGATAATTTGTGAGAACGAAGCCAGGTCCTCTGCATCCCCCATGTGGTTCTGCTGCCATCTACAGAAATGCACCGCCCGCTCAGTAACAACAATCAGATTCAGGAGGAGGGTCTTAGCGCTGTATATCACTCTAGTGAAGATGCTTCTCACCCACTCCACCTTGCTCTGTCTTTTTGTTAGGCTCATAGCAGAGCCCAGCCGATTTATCGGTGCCGATTTCCCTAATTTTCGGTAATTGGCTGATTTTTACATGTGAAGCCGATCTTATCAACCAGTTTTATCTACTTCAGCAAAAGTATTTAAATCAACTGCTATCTTCTTCTGCTCTGCTGTGAGAGAGGTTTGACTACCAGACCGGCTCATTTCTATATGTTTGTAGTTAACAATAGCCACCCCACCTTTGACAACTTATCAACTTTCTTGCTATGTTTAGCAACATTTCAGACAAACAAATTGATATCGGCCAATATCGGAATCGGCAGGTCAGGATTTTTAGTAGATTGGATATTGGGGATCGGCCAGAAACCTGCAATGGGTGCACACCTAGTTTGGATGTTTTATGGATGCAGACTTTCACACAAATTGAATAAAAACCGTTTGTTTGAAAAACTATAAAATAGTGTAGTTGTGCTTTGGGATTGTGTTTAATCCCACAGTACATGCAGTTTCAGTTGCATGTCTGAAACTGAATATGTCTACTCAGTTTTAACCAAAGTATAGACTGTGGTTGCTTTCATCAATCCCAAAATGAACACATGACAGACAAATGGATTATAGCAAGTTGGTGAAGAATGAATGTGAAATCTAAGATAAATATTGCATAATCGGATCAGAGCAGCAGCATAGGTGTAAAAATTACTAAAGAGTAGAGGTGTGCCGATCAATTTGCCACCGATCACAATTGACCAATTTCTGTGAAAAAGAGTATGGTCAGTGATCGCCGATCACCAAAACCGATCACTAGCATCTCACTTCGCAGCCTGCCTGTGCAGCTTCTCTCCTCTTTCCTTCACACTGCGCGAGCATGCAGCAACAAATCCTGAGCAATGTGGTGAGGAACTATAGCGGAAAAAAGACGCTGGAGCGATCAGACAGCAGTGCGCAACTAACAACACTCACGCTATGATGGTCAGAAAGCTAAACAAACTAACCCGAAAAATAATTTAAATCAACGAGGCAGGGGTGTAAGATGCTGTTGAACCGCTGCTACGCGCTACTGATAGTAATATTTCACAGACGTATCGCCGTTTCTGCTCCACCTCACACTGCATGTCTGCCTAAAGCTGCAGCATGTAACTTAAACAAACAAAAAAAGGATTTTACATACCGTATTTTCCGGACTATAAGTCGCAGTTTTTTTCATAGTTTGGCCGGGGGTGCGACTTATACTCCGGAGCGACTTTTGTGTGGAAATTTACACATTATTATATCACATCACATGTTATTTTTACACTAAACCGCAAGAGGGCGCTCTAGGCCTGTGATATTCTACCTTCGGAAAGGTAGAAGAAGTTAGCCGAACTGTTTAAAAACAACACAGGACGAAGATTTCACTGCGTTTAGTGATTTGGACACGGATGGTTTGGTAAACTTGTTAGCATGTTATTTATGCTACAGTTATCTCAATAANGTTAACATACCAGGCACGTTCTCAGTTCGTTGTTTTTGTGTCATGTAACGTTAGCATACCGTACTAGCCTGTTGTTTCCTCTATTCTATTTGTATTGCCTTTCAAGATGACATGTCTGTTCTTGGTGTTGGATTTTATCAAATAAATTTCCCCCCAAAATGCGACTTATACTCCGGTACGACTTATATGTGGATTTTTCTTCTTTCTTATGCATTTTATGGCTGGTGCGACTTATACTCCGGAGCGACTTATAGTCCGGAAAATACGGTATGTATTAAAACTTTGGTTATGGCCTAACATAAAACAGATCATTTTTGAAAAATAATTGATCTCCTCTACCTCCTCTTGGCATTCTGCAGAATTACTCAGCTGGGCCAGAAACAGCCAATCAGAACCAGCATTAATAAGCCAGCCATGCTCTCAGGACGTTTTGATTTAGTAACTCAGGATTGTTTTATTTTGATGCAACTTACATTTGACTTTGAATGAATGTTGCCTTTTTTAGTTGAAGTTATTTGATATAAGCATATTTATTTGACTCATCATGTAATTTAGGGTAGTAAGAGCCTTACTGTTAGATATTGTTTCACTGATTTAAGGTTTTCAGTTGTCCTTTTGACTGAATAGCCGCTGTATTGTGCCTGCAAATATTTTGCATGTTTTACATCTCAATTAGGTTAATTTATTGCCAGATCCTTTTTCCAATTTGCCAGTTCACATAGTAGCATTTATACCTAAAGTGAAGAATTAACGGCCAATCCAGGTGATTGGCAGTGATTGGTGATCGGAATCGGCTACAAAATACCTGATCGGAGCATCCCTACTAAAGAGTTAATTCTTGATCAATTCTTAAAACTTTCCATTATTGAGCGGTCAAACAAATTTACCAGCAATAATCTAATCTGCTTCAATAAACCAGGAATAAAGTAGTTATAATATTTTTGTAGTAAAATCATAAAGGTAGTGGGTAGGATAGTCTTTCCAAGTGTTGCACCTCATATTCAGGAAGAACAACTTGTTCTTTGCCCTTGTCTTAGAGTAAGACTCAGCTCTTTAGCATGCCAATAACTCAGGAGTGTGCATGAAGGTTTGGTATTCTCTGTCCGTTTGCCCGTCCATTTCACCACAAATCTTGTGTGAAGGGAATTCCGTCTGTCCATCGGGGTCTTCCGGGTTCAGCTACAGACGAGGGCAGCTCAGAGTTTTGTGACTTCCCTGACTGTAGGCACAGACGGCTTTGATAGAACTTGCATTACACCACAACGGCATCTGACAAAACATCACGTCTTTACTGCTGTAGTCAGTGCAGTGTGCCTCTGAGTGGAACACTTGGGTCCATCTAACTCTAACAGCAGGGATACAGTTGAAAGTAGATTCTTTGGACAGACTCATTATGCATGGTCCTGGTCTTTGAGGTGTTCCTGGAACTTCTGACATGTTCCTCAATGCTTTGGATCATTTCATTGCTTTAAAATCACAGTTAGTTTGGCCTGGCGGGAAAGTTGGCTGCCCCCCTTCAGTGTGGTGTTGATTGTGTGGGAGCTCCAGCCACGTCCCAGAGAGGTGGGCTCCGGCTCAAACTCTCACATACACCCACTCAACACAAACACAATTATTTCTACACATACGCCTGCCCACATGCACCATCACAAATAATCCAAATGACTGAAGGTCACACAATCACAGGTTGCTATTACATCGATGTGGCCTGGCTACTTAATACTGAAAACGGTCTTGATTTAATAAAGTCAATCATTCAATAGCCATTCCATCTTATGTAGTCCTTTTTCTCAAGACAACTTCTTTTCTATCGAAACACTGCAACTTGACGTCATGCATGCAAGATCCTCCCCTCCAGCTTTCTGTTGAAGGGCAGATAGCTGCTGGCCGACAATCACTACCATTGGTGTTAGCTGGCAAATTGTCAATATAACGCTCTAAATCTTAAAGGTATACACGATTCATAAAAGAAAAAGGGACGTTGTGCTTTGCTACTAATTGTCAACACGACAACTAGATAACAAGGTCCACAGGTATCACATGTAACCAGTCAGAAATATATATATATATATATATATATACATACATTCACAAATGGAGAGGGATGTAGGTCATTTATGCTAAGCTAGACTTTGACAAACTGATAGACATGACGTGGAATTCTGTATGTTTCGGTACAGTTAAAAAATTTTTTTAACTAAATTGTTCTACCATGGCCAGTAAAAGAATTGTTTTTTTGCCCTCCAGCTTTGTGTGCATTGCCGCAATTTCTGGATGTGAACAACAACATGCACCGTGTCTATATGGTATGCCTGAATGCCGAGACAGGGCATGTTTTCCAAAAACAAACAAACAAAAAAAAAAAAAGCATAAATGCAAAATTCACATATTCTAGGTGCATAAATTCCCTTGCATTACTTTTGCTTTTTTTTGTGACAGAACAACTCTTTGTTGGGCCCACACAGTTTTTCTTCTCCAGATTTGTTATTTGCTGACTAAGAACAGCTCTCAAGCTTATAGATGAGTCAGTGTGAGGAACACCCTCCCTCAACCCCCCCCTCCTTTTTCCACACATCAAACAGAGTTGGGTTTGCCTTCGACAACCCCCCAACCCCACCCCACTTTATCACACAGCCCACTGTGGGAAACGTCTCGCGCTTTAAAGGTTCATCGCAAGCTGGCGATCACAATAAAGGAGAATTGCGTGGTGAGATAGGATCTGTCTGCGTATTATGAGCGAGGGTCTGACATGCAGGGCCGGCATCCAGTGTAAACACATGTCAGCGTGACTGGAGCGTTTAGCTTGAGCCGCTGAGAGGCTCTGGTGCGGTTTCACATGTGGCTGGATGCGGAGGGGTAGGGAGCCGGCGCAGGAAACTGAGATGCTTGTCTAACATTTCCGCTCAGTCATAACCGAGATCGTCTTACCATAACACACACAGACCCACTGGGTTCTTGGACCCCGGCGCCACTCGTTGCAGAAAAGAAAGGAAAAAACCCTTTTGAAGTCAGACAAGCTTTTTGACAAACTCTTCAACCTAATTGAAATCCACAAACTGGATGTAATAGCGGCCAAACTTTAAGTCGGTCGTTTTGCATGATTTAGCCGTCAGCTTGGACCGTGAAGCTGATAATTTCGTTTCCTGATCTATATCTTGATCTGAACTTTGGCGTACTCTCATTGTGGAGTGCCATGCAAAAGTATTCATGCTCCTTAAGCCTTTATTGCAGCTAAAGTCTCAAATATGTTGTACTGAGATTTTATATGATAGACCAGCACACAGTAGGTCATTGCTGTAAATATGAGGAAGAATAACATTAAAAATCTGGAAAACATGGTGATCATATGTACCCAGTTCCCTTTAACTTGACTCCACGGAATAAAATTCAGAGCTTTCCATTGGCGTGAGAAGTCAACTGAATTAACCTGTGTGTAATTTAATCAGAGAAGCAGCCAACAGTCTAGTGGGAGGTCTGGAGGAGTAACAGATCCACAACTCAGGTGGAAGTGGCCGTTGTTCATGGTGTGCTCATCAAAACTGGTCAAGAACAGTGGCAAGAAAGAAAGCCATAAGCATGCATGTTCACACATGTGTAAGGAGGTGTTCTGGTCAGATGGGATGCTGACAATGCTTTATACTCTACACATCATCCTGAACATCCATCCCTATGAGAAAAGTGTTCAAAAACACTTCATGTATCCCAAAGGGAAATTAAATGTCATTGTAGTTCATATTTTCAAAGGATCTTCAGAGATTCATTATGGATGGTGATATTAGCATGCTAGCATGTTGTTAGCATGTTATGACGGTCTCATAACACGCTAACCTGGATGACACCAGAGTCGTTATGGATGGTAATATTAGCATGTTGTTAGCGTGCTATAACAGTTTTATGTAGCTGTTGAGCTAAACTGGATGACACCAAAGAGTAGCCATGGATAGTAATCTTAGCTTGTTAGCATGTTGATGACATGCTGTAACAGCTGGAGTTTCACAGAGCAACCCACACTCAGCTCCTTTACACTAGCTAGTGGCAATTAGCAAACACCTGATATAACTGTGCATTAGCTTTAGCTGAGATCATTATACAAACTACTTATCAATGAAACTAGTTAAGAACGTTGTTAAAGGGTTAATAGTGGAACCATGTTGTGATGACTTCCTGAAGGCGGAGTTTCAGAAAGGGCATTGGTTTTTAAAGACACGGATTTTCCAATTTCAAGGCGTTAAATTAGGAAGTAAAATGTCTTTTAAGTTATGTTTAATATATATATATAACATTTTTATAACAATTGAAGTTACTTGATTTTGCTATAAAATGCCACTACGTGCCTGGAAAACACTTAGAACTGCCCCTTTAAAAGAGGCATCCTAAAGACATTTAGCCTTTATTGTAATGAAAGGTGGTTTTACAAAGTATTGATTCCTGGGAACTGGGTGTAAAAGGTAAACCAAAGCCTCATTTCCCTTCCCTTAGTTGTGTTCTGTGCATGAAATGAATGCATCACAGATTTCAACACAATGCTATCAATTTGTGCCACACAGGCACATCACCAGGCAACTATCGTGGTTGTTTTCCTAAAAACACTTACATGGCGGCTAAATTAAGGGAATTTCTGGATGAAAACCTAAAGCGCTCCAACAAAATGAAAGTCGAAAAGCCAATTTAGCCCTCTGTTTTTTTTCTTCTTTTTTTAAAGCTTTAGATGAATTTATGTGAAGTGCTGCCCAAAGAATTCAAGAGGACCAGAGTGAGGAACAAGGAAAGTGCATCTCCAGCTTCAATAATAAATGTGGAACATATTGTGGATGGAAAAGGGGAGGATGTGGTTCAGTAATAGTCGGCTGAACGTTTCTTTCTCTGCTAAATTGTTGGGTCTTACTGCATTCGTTTCTATGAAAAGTTAATGAAAGTTACATGTGAAGCCTAACGACGGACTTTTACAGGACTTGGAGGCTCCGGGCAGCGAAGGTGTGTTATTATGTTGGGCTGCTGAGCGTTAGCGTCGTCCCTGGCCGTCTTCCACCTCTTGCAAAGCATTAGTGTGAGATTTACAATGTCGTGGTGTGTCTGGAACATAGGTGGTACGATGAGACTGCAGGTTGGAAGCTATAAGATTTGCTTCACAATGCGGTAGAAAGGAAAGACGGCCTCCGTGCTCTTGAGCAGGAACCTCGAAGCGGCTAACAGCAGATTCTGCCGTGGTTTCGCCCATCAGTTTCGGGGAACTCACAGTCTTCCTCGTAAAGCACCAGCTGAGTGAATAAAGCCTTTAAAAATGGAAGTTCTCTTTCAGTCATCCTACTCTTATATATGATGTTGCATTCAGGGGCTTTCTGTGGTTTATTTTTTGAAGAGGAACTTTCAATTACACACTCACACTAGCACACTAGCAGTTAGTGGAAATTGATTCTTTTGTTTTGTTTTTTTTTCTTGACGGGGTCTTTTTATTATCTTAAAAAGTTTACAATCTTTAGTACACGTTGTTTAGAGATTGCATTCATTAATAGTTAATGGTGAGCTAATAATGTCGATAAATCTAAACTTCATTAGGGAATTTTACCCTGAGTGTGTTTTTTGGGTTTTGAAAAAGCTGAAAGATAGAACAACAATCCAGTGGTATTATTGTGTACATGAAAAGTAAAGTACAGCCTTTGCTCTAGATGTCATAAAGTTTGTGATTGTATAATTCATGTTAAATGCTTTTTCCTTCGTATAGACGACTGTTTGCTAATTTATGTCTGGCAGCCTGAGTTTGTCAATTAGCAGCTGACACCAGGGGAACTTGAAGTCAGTTTGGGGCTCTGTGTGTTTCTCTGAGTGGAGCTCGTGAATTCGAAACCCAAACCCCACGCTTTTTCACTCCCCCGAGGCCCCGCCCACTCCAGCCTCGCACGCGGCGGCACGCGCACCAAGAACAGCAGAGAGGTGTTCACTTTCACCCCCCTTTCACATCATTTAGCTACCTTTCTAACATACAGTCTCAACAACCCCCCACACCCTACTGAGTTCATCTCTGTTGCTCTGCCCACTGTCTCCTCAGACTCTCATCTCCCCATGCATCTTCTCTCTTCCAGACACATTTGGCCCCCCCACAACACTCCCTCCTATCCCACAGCTATGATTTAGGCGTCAGGGTTGCTCCCACTCTCTCCCAGCCCCGGATCAGGTTACCCTGCCATTACTCAGTCGTTCCCTCGGCGAGGGCGCTCCATGTCAGGCGGAGCGGAGCCTGTTAGCTTGCCTCTCCAGAACCTGCAGACTGGCTGAGCCCAACCACAGACGCCCCTGGTCAGTGGAGCCCCTCCAGCCGTGGCACAGGCTCCCTGGAAAATAATCTGCAGAGGCATTTTAGGGCTGCGTTTTCAATTTTTGCTGGGGTTAAGGTAAAATACGGCACTCAGAGCGTTTAAAAGGCCAGACTTAAGAAGATGCTGCAGTTACAAAGTCTTGCTGTTTCACCTCGTACCAACCCTCCCACCCAGCCCCCCTAAAAAAAAACCCAAGACGCCAAGACAGTTGGCATGGCTGTGAGCCGCACAACAAGGCCAGCTCCCCCCTATACTGCTGGTTTGTGGGCCTCATCTTTTTACGGTTATGTAATGTGGTTTCTTTGACGACTTAAACAGCGTGTTTAACCTCCCTCTGCCCTGTTTCTATAAAAGTGAGTGATGCGGGGCCCTGCTGTCCTGTCACACCCAACGCCCATCATGCTCAGCATGTCATCGAAGTGGAGTATGACTCTGCAGAAATCCCTCCCACCGCCGCCGTCCCCATTCGGGATGCATCACTTTATTACGGTACATTGAGAGAAATGGCTACATTGAAAGGGGATTTTTGAATCCTGCGATAAACTTTCCTGATCACCATAAATTTGACAGAGAAACAACAGCATCTATCTCTTCCTAAGCCTGTTGTGCTCTCTAGTGGAGCCATAACTCCTGCTCTCTGCTATCAGCGAGCCGTCAGCGTCGCTGATTTATTCCGGTCGGACGTCCAGCCGTCCCGTCTGAGGAGAGGTAGCAAGGCCCGTTCAGGCCAGGCTAACTCGTTCGAATGGAAGGAGGGTTCTCCGTTGTGGGCCAGCTGCTTGTATGTGGCTCATCTTATGGTTCATTTTACAGTAATGAGACAGCCGGGGCTAGAGAGCAGAGCTGTTGTGGAGGGACAGTCGGCTCCGCAGCCCAAGGGCCCGTGGGCCTGGCACTGACAGAACAACAGAGCTGACAGCTTGTTTACTCCTGTATGTACGGGACGGGATTTAATTTGTCCCAAATGCAGGTTTGGAAGGAACTCCTCTACTTGCTGATGCTCAGATTTAAAAAAAGGAAGATTCCAAAAGGATTTCTGGTGTGCTTTTTTTTTTTCTCAAAAGTTTGAATAATAAACTGAACTTGACTGCGTTCTGTGATAACTATGCAGTCAAAACTCGGAAAAGTGTTGTGAATTGATGCTGATTCACAACAGACACATCTTGATAAACATCAGTTATTGAATCGTGAATTGATAGTTTTTAAGTTATGTTAGCCATAGCTTTAAAAATATTAGTCCATTATTGTCACCGAATAACATGCCAGGGTTTGAACATTTGACTTGTGTGGAGGTGTCATGTGCAGTATCTGTATCTGTGGCGTTTGACCCTCTATGTTCTGTGAGTTGTGGTTGACTGGTGCCTTTTCTGACTGTTTGTACCATAACATGATACACATGGTGTGCAACCCTGTTCTCCATGTCTGCTGTGGAGAACAGATATGCTTCCACACCAGTAACGTTGACCATAAAAAAAATAAAAAAAAATCCTGACTGGTTTGTCAAGAGTTTTGACATTTTTCTTTTTACAAGTTCAAACTCTTTCAGAGGCAAGTTAAAGTTCAAGGTAATAACCGTGTTTCCATCAATGTTTTTAAAGTATCACATTATAAGCAGTTGATTGAAATGGCAAAACTTCAAATAACTTCCTCAGTTTTGCATAAAGGTTTTTACGTTGGCTCGAGGTGTTTTTCAGTTTTTCTGAAAAAGAGCTAACGTGCTACAGGGGAGATTCAAGCACATTTGCCACATAAGTTCTAACGTAGCGAACATTTACCTCACATGACTGATCAGCTGTTTTTCTGTGTCTTCTTGGATGGATGTAACTTCGCCAATGCTAGCTGATATGACAGAATAATTACAACTTGGCCAATTACAACTTGTGTAGCCTCTCTTCATTTTTCCTAGATGTTAAGGCCGTGCTCGTTTGCAACCTCTACTTCCTGTTTTATAGTACAACCATATGTAACATCAACTTGTCTAGTCTGACTGATTCACTCCAAACCTGTAGATGGAGACACGGGTAATTTGCATGATTTTGTAATATTTTAGCTCAAAATTTGCATGTCAGTTGAATGGAAACACATCCAGTAATACCTTAACTTGTCAAATATGCGACTTGTAGGCCACCTCTAACAATACATCACTGTAGGTTAGGACTCCAAACCTGTATGATTTGTTTAGACCAGGGGTGCCCAAAGTCGGTCCTCGAGGGCCGGCATCCTGCACATTTTAGTTCTCTCCCTGGTGGTACCAACAGCCTTTTCAGCATGTCAGTGTTCTTCTTAGGCCTTC
>CAEFZX010005252.1:0-64005 GCA_903066825.1 Alfaro cultratus | reverse complement strand
TATAACTTTTCTTCAGGTTAACTTAGAAAGTGAGCTATTATTGTTAGAGGTTAATTTTCTAAACTACAGAAAAGTTAGGGAAGCTCAAATGTGAAAAATTGGACTGATGTAGATATGCAAAAGTAACACTGCTGTTATGTTAGATTTAACAATGTTTTATTCAATCTTTTTTTACCCGATTACTCGATTAATCGTAAGAATAATCAATAGATTATTCGATTACTAAATATTCGTTTACAACAGCCCTACTTGAAACCCTCTCCAGAACACTTATAACTGTGTATTTTAATAGTCCAAACACAAGATATACGTTGATATACATAAATGCACACAGTGAAAATCATCTCGGTAGTACCGCAGACGCTAAAATCTAGTCTCCCTTATCTTCAGCCTTTGAGCTACAGCCAATCAGCACCAAGTAAAAGCTGCCCCGGGATTGGCTGCTTTGAAAATAACAGCCAGCATGTCAAATTCTTTCAAACTAAATCTGGTTTGGTTTTGATATGCTAGAAGGTCTTCATAAAAAATTTGCCTTTTTTGCCCTCAACTTCTTTAAAGGGATTTTTAAATAGATTAAAATGAAAGAGAACTCAGTTTTTGTGTTTGTGGGATTTTATCTGCTTGTTGACATTGGGTCAGATCAAAGTACCTCGTGCACAAAACGATTTCTCTCAAATCACTAACAGTTTACTTAGGGTGGGACCAAGTGGATCAAAGCTTTGTCAACTTTGTTGATGCTGAAAACAACTTTTCACTTTTTCTCTTGTTCCCCACTGCAGCTCTCGCCGAAGAAGAAACCGGAAGGCTTCATTGGAGGATTCTTCTCCACAGTGGTTTCTGACTTCATTGTGAGTAACTGAGTTTTTACAGCTTCACCACATGCTCAGCATTTCCTCTTAAACGATTTCCAAGAACTCAGAGAAGGGTAAAGATCTGGGTTTTACAGGAAGCGAATAATTTAACAGTCTTGTCAGTAACTAAAACTACGTCACAACTTTTGGCAGACAATAAATCAGCGTTTGGCTTTGGAAAAATCTAAAAGTAACCCGTGATGCTTGTATCAGTTTGACAAGCATGGAAATACGAAATAAAGTCATCTCTCCATTACTTACACCATGCAGGGTTTAACTTAAATCAAATTAAGACTTAAATAAATAAAAATGTGTAAAAATCGTATTCAAAGAAACAAAGTGTTCTGTTTTTTGTTTTTTGTTTTTTTTTATTCCAACTACTGCCTGAGTAAATAAAAAAATCTGTTTTATCTGTAGACAGATTCACATTCTGGTTGCAACTATTGAAGGGTTTTTCACACACAGGGTGTCTGCACATCCTTAAAAAATCTTAGGCATTAAATTGGCAGCCTTAGAGCTCCCCGCCCTCCCTTTTTTTTTTTCTTGATTGACACCGCATTCGACCAATAATGTTATGAAAGGGCTTTTTCCGAGCCAGTAATATCCAGAGATCGACTTGAGCTCGTTTTGACATGCCTGTATTCTTTCTGTAATATTTCTGACTGGTTAACTCAGAGACTAAATCTTAAGCCACCGATGTGTAGCCAACACGTGTCCTGTCATAAGGATATAAGGCATTTTGGGGGTTGTTTTGACATGAATCAACCAGCTGCATTCGTGACCCCACGTATCGTTTGAATGCAGGGGTTGAGGGGCGAAGAAAACTCAGTTCACACCTTGGTCCTGAACCTTACCCCTAATCGAAAAACAGCTTCTTTGGGAGAAATGAGTCCCTACAATGTAATATGTGCCAGGAAAATGGTCCCCACAATGCATCAAATACAGGATACACACCCACACACAACAGGCTTCTAGTAGCTTTGATATGAACCAGTGATGTCCCTCATGCTGTGATATCACTGACTGTGATTCATCTCCCTTTATTCCCAACTTCACCAGAGCAACTCATTTGTTCTGAATGTCAGACTGCATTGAGACAGAAGAACAAAACTGGATTTTATACCCCAACAATTTTGGACTTTCCAGCAACAGAGCTATGGATAAGTACAGTTTATTTTATTTACTGAATTAAAAAAATTGCTGAAGATGGTAGTGACCAACCTGTGCCTGATGAGCTTGCCATCATTTTGGATGAAAAACCTTCAGTTGACAGGATGCATGAGAGACTGGAGGAAGAAAATGCAGAACTTCGCCAGATTGAAGAAAGTCTCCGTAGAAAGATCGAGCGCTCCAAGTCTTGCGGAAGTGCTTGCAGGCGACCAGACCTGCAAGCACTGCAAGGTGACCAGACCTGCAAGCAAAATGTGATATGCTGGCAAGTGAAACCGATGCACTCCATGCACAGCTGGTGTCTCTTCATGCAACGCATGAGGAGACAGAGCATGAATACACGGACATGAGAGATGAAGTGCATTGTTTAGAAATGGTCCAACAATCTCTGAGAAGGAAACTCCCAAGACCTTTGGATGGACTTGAAGAAGTCACAGCTGACTATGGATCAGCAATCTGGAGAGCTGGAGAGTCTTTGTGATGAACTGGACAATCTCCAAAGGCAGCATGAAGCAGATTGTCAAGAAGTCCAGAACCTAAGCAGGCAGAACTTGGATTTGATGACCAGAAGAGGAGGAGTAGCAGGAGAACCAGGGAGTAAGGTTAGCTGTGGTAGGACTTGGCAAGAGGGTAGGTACAGCTTTCCAGACAATGTACGGAACGGGAAGTGGATGGCACCCTGGACTTTGGCAAGCAAGCAAGGTCTTGCTTCTGTTGATTCTGGTTGCTAGGGAACAAACAGCTGTTCCCATTGTGGATTGACACACACATTTGTGAGGTGAAAAATAAAGATAATACTTATATGTAAGAATTGTTTCTGTGTAAACTTTTATTATTCAGGGGTGACAGTCACAGTCGGTAAGAAACAAAGATTCCCATTAAGTTCCAAAGGAAATTAATGCGGGTCATTTTTGACCCACTCATGAAAGAAAGGGGTAGTAATATAAAACATGCTATTTCTTAAACTGTATAAAAGATCGTTTAAAAAATTTTAATTTCATGATATTAGAAACATGTTTTCTGAGGAACACCTGGAATATGAAGTGATGAAAATTTTTCATTACATAGACATTGGAGAAAAAAACCTTACCGGGTTAAAAAAAAGACCCACTTACGTATTAGAGGGTTAAACAATGAATAATTGTTTATTTAGTGATTATTGGCTCGGGCTGTTTAAACAAAACAGAAAAGGTCCATTAAAAGAATGAAATATAAAGCCTTTTCTGCAGTCAAATAACTGTTCTTGCCAGGTGTGAAAGCATAAGCTCAACAACAAACCTGTGAGCTGGCACTCTGCATAAATTAACAGCGCAGGTACACACCAGCTGTTTGCTGTTTTCACTTTCAGACACCTCATGAAAAAAAAAAAAACAGCAAGAGAAACCACGGCAGCAAACACGTAGAAATGACTAAGTTCAGCGTGTTTTTTTTGTTGTTTTTTTAAATTCTGGGGCAATGGAGAAGCGAGTTGAAACCTTCTAATTTTGTGCCTGTGATACTACTGCACCCGTCACCTCCGTCCTGATTGAAGCAACAGCTCACAGCTTCCCTGCTGGCTGTCACAAGTCAGTCATGCAAAGAGCAAGAAATAAGTGAGTGAAAGGAGGAAAGTGTGACCAGCTGAGGGGAGGCACAGAGGAAGAATGTGGAGGGATGGCGGTAAATTAAAAACACTTCATCACAAAATAACCTCAGGAACACTTTCAACATTAACATATTGATGATATAAAACAATGTTAGTCCATACAGGATGGATTTTATTATTAGCTTTAATAACTTGCAAAAAAAAGGTTGTCTTCCTCATCCATTTGATCTACTCTGTTGTTCTGCTGTAGTTAAGTATTTATGAGACGAAGGTGACAAAGAGGGAGCTAAATTCACGGCTGCAGGTTTGAAGGTTTTGAATAATTATTGCTTCGCAAAGGAAAGTATTCAAATCCATAAGTCGTCTGCTTTATATCCTGATATCAATCATCAAAATATACAGCAGTACCTCCATTTCAATTTGGGTGTAATGTTATCCATCACAAAAAAGCACCTTCAAAAAGTATTAAAGGGGCAGTTTTATGTGTTTTCCTGGCAAATAGTGAAATTTTATAGCATAATCAAGTAAGTATGTTAATTTCAGTTGTAAAAATGCTGTATATATGAAATATAATTTGTGATGTAATTTAATTGCTTGAAATTGGGCCTCTGTCCCTTTAAGAACCTTCTGCTCTTGCTCAAACTACCTTCAGGATGTCATCACCACATGGCTCCTCTATTGATCCTTTAACATTTTTATCAGCATCTCATTTAGAAGTAGCTCATGAAATAAGCTCAGAATGCACAATTCCACCAGGTGCTAATTGCTGCTGGCTAGTCTGAAGGAACTGAGTGGGGGAGCCACAGGGGAGGGCAGATCTGTGAGGTGGAAGCACAGAAGTTTGGAAACTGCAGCTCTGGGAAGGAGCTATGTCTCGAAGTCAGATCTAGGCCCTCCCAGGTGCTTTGCACAGCTGAATGGTTGCCACTAGAGATTGAAGTATTTTCCAAACATGCATAAAAGAATCAAAGCAACACTCCAGGTATGTTTTTGATGAGGGAATAACAAAACATATTATAAAATAGTCATTTTTACATAACATTGCCCTTTGAAAATGCTGAAAATATCTAAAACTCCGGTGAATAATCACCTCACCTGGGCAACGACCCTGAACCCAAGCTACAATGGAGTTGTTTAGATTGAAGCATATTCCCTTGTTAAGCTGGTCTAGCCAAAGTCCAGACTGAAACCCAATTTAGAAATTGTTTTTTTTTTTCCATATTTGCTTTTCTGAGTGCTCTCAAACCAATCTGAGTTTAAGCTAATTTGAAAGAAGCATTGACAAGATATTTTGTTTCTAAATTTGCAAAGCTAGTAGAGATACACCACAGCAACATACAAGTGTAACCATAGCAATTATGCACTCCTTTTAGGCTAATCTAAAATACTTTGTGGTTCCAATGTGGGATGTAAGGGAGCATAACCTAGCTATCTGCTAGCTTAAACGAACAACAGAAGGCAATTCAAACAACGAAAGACAAATAAGGACTTTTCTGTTTGCAAGTTCCCTTTTTCCTCTCCTACACAGTATTTGAAGATGAACTTTTTTCCTTCTAATCTCAAAGTCAACTGACAGGGAGAATCCAAACGTCATTAAGCTACTCAAAAGTTAGCAATGCGCGGAAGTTATTTCTCTCGCTCCTGTTTTTTTTCCTTCTTTTTTCTACTTCCTCCCAATCCCATCAGGAGATTTAGCGCAGTCAAACACCTCTGCATATTTTGCCGTCACCATCGGTTTGTTGAGCGTTAAAAATGTTAATTGGAATCTTTTAAAAAGGAAAGAAAATATCGCATTACCATCCCACCTCCTGCAGTCACAGCCTGTCAAAACGCAATATTCCAAATTAGATTGTATTTGGATAATCTTTTGAACTGTAATAGGTTTCCAGCCAGCAGGCATATTACTATTGGCACATCATTATTAAACAAAAGTGACACCGAACCATCACTTTGCAGGCGGTGCCAGATAAACGTTCGACACCGTGCAAATAATATTAGTTCTGCTTCCATAGTCACCGGCTTATCTCTGGGATGCTATATTGGGTTCATATCCCTGTCGGCTGGTGAAGGCCTTCTGACGGAAGTGTCTAAATTTATGAGTAGCCCGTATGTGTGTGGTGAATGTATGAATAGGTGGTTCTGTGTGTGTGTGTGTGTGTGTGTCGCACATTGACACTTTTATATGTAAATGCTATAGCTTTATGTGTGGGCGGCTAGATGAGTGCGTGCAAAACTGGATACATTCATATGTAAATAGGCGGTGTATGTGTGCCTGTATGTGCAGACGGGACCCATATCATGGTGTAATGAGATCCGCCACTGTTGGTTACCCTCACACAGTGGTAATTATGGCAGCGGCGAAAAGGCCCGATGCTGAAGGCAGGATGGATGCTTTCACAAGCACATTCAGCCACACACCAGTCTCCCCGGACAGAAGGCTGCAGGCTAAATGACGACCCGTCCGTTTTTATTTTTTTCCCCCCAGAGGGATGGCGATATGACTGTGTTAACTGGAAATGATGAATTAGACCTGCATGCGCCTTCTGATCAGCCCCATCTACCTGTTCGTGCACACAATAGCAGATTTAGAGGACATTTGAAGTGATGTTTTCCAGCAGGGTGTAAAAAGATAACAATAAAAACATGGAAAATGAGAAGAGGAAACGTTTTGTTCATTCGGCTGTTGGAAGATCCTCGCTTGATTTGACTCGCGGTGATTTCAGGAATGAATTGAATGTTACACATTGTAGCAGTAAACTGCATTCCCATTGACCATGTAGTTGCGCAAACTGACATTTCTAAAAGAAAAACAAAGTGCTTGATGAAAAAGCAATTTCGAAAAAAAACTAGTTTTTTGATAAAAATTTTTGGTGCTAGGACGGTATGTTTCTTTGCATATCAAAATTAATTTTGCAAAACTGCAATGAAAACACTTTTTCGGATCACACAATTCATCCTCCAGGTGAATCCAAGTGATCTGGTAAACAAACCAAAATGTAATCCTAATGAATTACACTTCTGTATTAAACACGCCTCTTCCCCAATGCTTAACACTGATACGCCAGCTTTATATAGAAAACAGAGACTCAACAATCTGCCATACTGGATCAATGAAAGAAGACAACGTGAAGAGAAGCATGGTCTGAACCACCCCTCCTTCGGTGTGCTTGCATCCTGTCCCATGTTGGTTCCTAGCATCTGTCATCTCTGTAATTGTCCTTGTGCTTCCGCTTCGCCTCGGCAGAGTGGCCGACCCGCTCGGCGGTGCTGCCGACAGCCCGCTCTGCCTCATGGGCTCGTCGTCTCTCTTCCTCCCAGACAATTACATCAAACAGAGTTCTGATTCATTTCCTTGGTGCTCGCCTTGAACCTTTCAACCACAATCTCGCTCCTTTTTACACCTCTCCGTTTCCGAACACAAGCATTTCCTCCTTGCTTGTCTCTGTGGCTAATGGACTCCATAGTGCGTCTTTTGTGCCGAGGGGCCCTTAATCAAATGCATTTTCAGTGCCTCATATAGGCAACGCAGTGGAGAAGCATAAAGGATATGGCAATATTCTATGAGTGGAAGCCATCGACCATCAATATGGTGCACTCAGAGTACACATGTGCATGTAGCCATTTTCCCCAGCTTTTTATGTGGATACCTCTTCAAATAGCTGAGTTGAAAGGCTTTTATAGCTGCTTGTCAACAAGGCCATTTCTCCCAAACTCCAAACCATCTTAATCAAGCTTTTGAATGCTCCCAGCTTAGAATCCATCTAATCATTGTAGCCGTAATGGTAACAGGGTAGAAGAGTTCTTGGAAAAAGCAGCCTTGCCCTTGGCACTTTCCTCTTGGCGTGGTTTTGATGTAATTGGATCGCTGTGACTAAAGCAGCAGGGGGCTTGTTCCTCCTTCTAAGGATTTCGTTTTAATTTCCTTGCTTCTGACATTTGATGTTTACAAGAAATATATATATATATATATATATATATATATATATATATATGTATATATATATATATATATATAAAGAGAGAGCTATACTGTTGGATTTGACACTCAAAAGTGAGAAGATTGAACATGTGGAAAGTGACTCAGAAGAATTTAGAAACATGCGTTCCTCTTGCAACACCTACTGTTTTTGAAATTGATAAAAATGGGAAGGGGAGTAGATGAAGAGGCCAGAAGAGTAACCATGTACAACCGCTATTTAAACCCAACATACTATATAAAGCTTGGCTGAAAACGGGGGTTTTCAACAATTTCATTTCAGTTTTGGACCAGGGGTGTCCAGCAATTTGTTGTCACATTGGCCAAAATCAGCGAGTCAAAAGTTCTCACAGGCTAAGAAAATTCAAGAATAAAATCAAGCAAATTAATTACCGTATTTTCCAGACTATAAGTCACAGTTTTTTTCATACTTTGGCTGGGGGTGCGACTTATACTCAGGAGCGACTTATGTGTGAAATTATTACCATTATTATATCATATCACATGTTATTTTCACACTAAACCACAAGAGGGCGCTCTAGGCCTGTGTTCTCCTACCTCTGGAGTTAGCGGAGTTGTTTACAAGCGACATCAACGATGAAGATTTTATTGCGTTTAGTGATTTGGAGACATGGATGGTTTGATAACTTGTTAGCATGTTATTTATGCTATAGTTATCTGAATAACTCTTAATATGTTACGTTAACATACCAGACACGTTTATCAGTTTGTTGTTTGTCATGTAACGTTAGCAAACCGTACAATTATTCAGCCTGTTGTTGCCTCTATTCTATTTTTATTTTAAATTGCCCTTCAAGATGACATGTCTGTTCTTGGTGTTGGAATTTATCAAATAAATTTCACCTAAAAATGCGACTCATACTCTGGAAAATACGGTAATCTTAATTTTCTTTTTGTAGGTCCGGGCTGTTACTCATTGTAGATCCCAAACATTAAAAGATTTTTCACATTTTCTGTTTTAACAGAAAAGAATCTAGTTTTCGAATATTTGTTGTTGTTTGAGTAAATTTATTTTTAGTTACAGAAACAGCGATTGATTGATAAATTAAATAAAAGCAGATTTGAGTGGAGCAAAGTCTCCGGATAAACGTGGTTCTACTTCTGATCAAGCTTGATTGTGAAAACATGAATATTGTACTTTGTGTAGTACTTAACATATTCCCATGTGAGAATATTACCTGTAATAATTTTAGCCTGGTCAAAAATAAAACGTCTGCATCAACCACCTGACTGAACAGAACAAAGTTGTATTTTTCTTTTAATTGTAGTTGGGGGCCCAATGGGCACAAATGGCCCCTGGGCCGTGCTTTGCACACACCTTTTTTAGACACTGATGAGGAAAAAACAACACAGCTCGATGCAGTTCACCCCTCCTTCACGATACACTTAATTAAAGGGTAAAAACGTGCATGCAGCAGAGTATAGCTAGTAAATTTATTTAATAAAATGTTTCATAAACAGTTCTTGTCTACTAATCTTTGGTTCAAAATTATAAACCTGTTATAAAATATGCTTTTCACTCAGAGCTCAGCAGCAAAACATATTTTTTGTATTTCATTAATAACGCATAGTTTTCAGACTCGACTGTTTTCAGTGAATGACAGTGAAGGAGCTGAGCTGTGCTGAGAATTTTGTTCCTGTGCTCCTCAGAGATCTGCAGGATTGAATCAAAAATAAATAACCTGTTCAGTATTGAAAGCACCGCTGCAACGTTTTTTAAATGAGCAGAGTTGTTACAGAGGAGGACAGGGGGAAAAAAAACACTGGAGCCCGCATGTTGCTGCTTTAAGTGTGAAGACAAGTTGTGCTAATTCACAGCTAGCTGGTGTTTGCAATTTTAGCATGCCAAGATGGATGAAAACAGAAAAGGCCAGAAAACATTTGTAAACAAGTGTGAATATGGAAATATTCTGTAAGCAAAACCAACAGACGGGAACAGCTTGGAGATTATTCATCTATATAAACCCTAAAGCATAAACGAAAAAAATCCTTCTTACTGGATAAAGGAATCCGAGATGTTCAGCCTTGGTGCTGGAATGCTTTCTAAAGCTTTTTGAAACTTGCTTCAAAGCAGTCAGTTCTATCAAAGGGCAGCTGGAGTTTAGTTAACCCTTTCATGCAAGAATTATGATCCTTTGTGTCAGGATTTTTTTTCCTTTTTTTTTTTTTTAAATATTTTCTTAAGCCATAAAAAAAGCTAGGAATTTTTTTTTTGTAAAAAAATATTTTTTTATTTAATTTTTTTAGGTGATCAATTGTAATTTTCTCCAAATACAAAGTTGTTATTTGAAAAATACATCAGCAGTATTGTTCTCTAGGGGTTATCTGATGTCACAATATTTTTTTTACCTGCAAGACTCGTAGACGGAGGGACAGGGTCGGCTGGCATGCTTTTTTGTCTGTCGGCCATTTTGGATTTAACAAAAATTATTTCTTGCATTTGCAGCTGATGGCCAGTAGTTGATAGTGTATTTTATGATGCATTAGTGTCCACTTCAGTGGTCTGTGTGGATTTATAACATAAAAATCCACAAGAAGCACAAGAAAATGGTTTTTAGATAACTGTCCACTGTAGTGACCACTATGCATGAAAGGGTTAAGAAACCCTGATGGGGACTGTAGAGGTTGAACATCTGACATTCCTATCAAAAAATACTTAAAGCTGCAGTATGTGACGTTCATAACCAATATATTTTTTTTACATATTTGTTGAAATTGTCACTATGTCGTGACAGCTTGACATAAGACTGATAATCTGAGCTCCTCTGCCTTCTCCCAGTGCTTGTTAGAAACAACCAATCGGAGCCAAGATGCGAGTCTTGGCGCTGTTGATCACAATCTCGTGTGTCACTCTGCTGCACTGCAGCTAACATAGTCGTGCTTAGTCTAGTTAGCATAGCCTCCGATGACGGCACATAAACTGTTTCCTGTAATGGCAAGTTGTTTACATTTAGCAGTGAGTACATGAGGTTGACTAACAGCGCTTTGACTCTCCTCCTGGCTCTGATTGGTTGATTTTGGTTAGGAGCGGTGTGTTTCTTCCAATAGTAGCTCAGAGAGGTGGTGGAGGGGATCGATCGATCGATCTGTCTCATAACAAACTGTCACAACTGTTTTAAAGTAAAAATGTTACTAAAAACATGTCCTTTATGAAACAAGTTGCATACTTTAAAGGTGTTATAAGTGCTGGAGTATTGAGAATGCTATGTGCAATTTGGAGGTGTTGTGCTTCTATAGTGGGAGGCTTATTCCAAAGTTTGCCAAGCACATACCGATTGCTACATGAAAGTAGCTTGAGTGAAGCACTTTGTTTTTAGATGTGAAAATAATCGGTTTATTTAAGCAGAGATGTTGGCAGAGAAACTGAGTCCCCGGCTTTCTTCCACCAAGAATTACAGTTCGAAAACTCGTGCTTCAATGTGAAAATTGAATCGCAGGTTCTTGATTTGCCGCAGATGACTTCTCACAGATGTTGGACCAGCCATCCACATTCTGGTTGAATTTGAACTTTCGCCACACTTTCAGTCTGGTGTAAATGGGCTTTCAGGAAAACCAGCGAGGTATGATTAAAAAAATAAACACCTAACAGACGACACAATACGTAAACAAAAATAAAATTAAATCGGTGACAATCGGGTAAGTGGGTAATAAGTTACTCAGCAATACAAGCAGTCAGGATGCAGAACCACAAGCAAAGTTAACATTTTCCCTCCGTGTCATCAATCACTAACTCACCACCACACCTCCAATAATATATATTCTTTCTTTAACAGTGAATAGTTTAACAGAATCAGGTCACAGCTTAAATCCGTTAAGAAGCAGAAATATTTAAATAACGCCAACTCAACAGGAACGCTGCTCCGAAATCAGAGCCAAGACGGAGCTGCAGTTGCTGGTTGAATAGAGTTGAAAAGACGAGATTTGACAGCTGAAGAGGAGATTATCCAGCTCCCATGTTAGACTTTAACACAAGGATACATAACGTAGCTATTATGTGTGGAGCTACACCAGCTTTTTTACAAACTAAACATGATTCACAGTTCCCACGAAAAAGTATTAATCACCCTTTTACTTTTTCTTTTTTTTTACTGCAAACTTCAATGCATTTTATTTGGCTTTATGTGATAAAATATTCATGAGATGGAAGGAAAATGATACGAGTTGACATTTTAATTGGGATGGTGTGTTCAAAGTGACTTGTAAAGCTTAAAGGAACTGGTCGTATAATTGCAACCACTGTAGACCAAGCACCAAATTTGTTTTATCTAATTTTATGTAGGATAAAGAAAAGTTGTGAATGGTGACGTTGATTTTCTACACCATGCTAGAAATGTATTCTGTCTATAGTTTTAACAATGTTAGCGGTGGAAATGGTTTGGTCTGTGTTGGCCACGCTTCCAAATGTTGATATCCGTCTTGTCCGACATGGCACTTCTTTCTTCGCAGTGGAGGATGATTGTTTATGGTTAGCTTCATAGTGTCGGGATGGTGCATTACATTCGTCACGGCAAAACGTTAGCGAATGGCTAAAATGTGAGTCCACGCCTTCAGCAAGCAATTGTCTCTCAATAGCCGAGGCTCCAGACCAGTTCGAGGGCCGGAGTCCTGCAACTAATGGTGAAACTGAATCACTAGCTGTGTTTCCGTTACGAATGTATGCGAGTCTTTGTCAATATTCTGGTTTCCAGCCATTGATTACGTCACTCGTGTGATGCGAAAATAGTTCTCCTATTTCTATACGACCAAAGATCTTCTCATCCTAGCTCAAAAGCTTTGGAATGATTTTCCCCCCCAAAATTGCCATGTTTCTATTAAGCAAATTTAAGTTTGTATTTTAAGTTTGAACAATCCTATGGTTAATGGAAACGCGGCTACTAGCACACGTTCAAACTCTAAGGATTGGAGGGTGATGTGTTGAAGCAGAGTGTTCAGCAAGGGGCACATTTTTACCAGGCCACCCACCATGACACATACACACATTTTAATTATTTAAAAACACTAGTTAAATAAATCCAGTTTATCCACTGCTGCTTGTTGGAGAGGATCACAAGTTATAAGATTGCACACTTCCTGAAAGGTTTAACAGATTCACCGTCATAAACAATACTTATAGTCAATGATGCCAAATTAATCTTCATTACAATTCTTGTCAAATTTCAAACAAGCTGTACTGAATTGGGCCCTTCCTGACAGAAGTCACCAGTTATCTCCAGTGGATTGGTTTGAATGTTTCCTAAAGTGCAGTGACTGGGATTAGATGCAGGTTGGGAGGAACCGTAAAGATTTTTTTTATTCTATTTTTTTCTTTCACAAGATAAGTGGAGACGGTTTTCTAAATACCACAACCAGATTTAAACCCTTCTTATGATTTTCTGGAGCCACTTTTGTTGAAGCAGGAGAATGTGAGGATGACTGCAGAGAGGAAGTCGTATGTTCTCCACCAAGCTGGTGCTTCTTCGTCCCCTGAAGGCTGGTCTTAATTGTTCGACGTGATATCTCCAGTCTGCCTCTCCTCTTTGACTGTTTTCGTCTTCTTCCTCCTCCTCCTTCCCTTCTCTCCCCTCCCTCCCTCAAGCTATTAGGGATTGGATTTGGAGCAGAACGATCCATTTAGTCTCTCTCCTCCACACCGATCCCTCTCTCCCTGCTTCCACACCTCCTCTGCAGGTTTGGCTCATCAAAGCCCAGGCTTAATCTGTCTATTTTTACCTGAAGGAATGAAAGGAAGGGATGAGGTAATGCTTTTCCTGTCCATCAGGTGGGCACCGGTGCATGGGAGGCTCTTCAGTTTGTGTTTGTAGCGCAGAGGTTTAGCGCCACCATCTGGACTGAGAGCAGATGACAATCTAAACTGCCTATACTTTCTACATATCTGAAGAAATTAATATAAGCAGATTGAGATACAAGGTTCCTTCCCATTATAAATATTTAATACTTTTTCCAGATCGTGAAGTTCCTTTCAATTTAATTCCATTCTTAAATTGTAAATACAAATGTTAACTGAAGCCTAGTGGATGATAAAGGAAGCAAGCCAAAAATAATGGCAGGTAATTTACTCAGGTAAACAGGAATAAACACAGGAGAGGATGGTAGGAATGAGAAATGAACAAAGCAACTTGATTTGTTCGAAGGTATGAAGAAAGGATGAAAAATTGAAAAAAGAAGGAAAAATTGAAAAAAGGAAAAATTGAGTAAAAGAAGGGGAAATTGAGAAAGAAAAAAAAACTGAGAAAGGAAGAAAAAACAAGAACAAAGAATGTAAGAAAATTTAAAAAATGAACACATTATGGGTCTAAGTTTAAATTCTGCTTTTTGGTTTCAGAAGTCACATATTTTGATTGAGGGAAAGCAAAGCGCCACCTGGTGGACGTAAACAGAGACCGTCAATGCTACAAGTGAAAGAATTTTAAAATGTACAATAATAAAAGTTCTGAAATCTGACGGTTGTGTTAATGATTCCTATTCGGAAACAGAGAAACGTGACGGTCACTGCCGTCACAGGGTAGAAAATGTCTTTTCATCACCACTTCTGAAAAACAAAAAGGATTTTTTTCCCCAACTGACAAAATTGCTTTGCGAAAAAAGGCCACAGAGCTGAGATATTCCTTCAACCGTATCCTTTTTCTTAGCTTTTTACTACAGCCCTGTAGAAAGTTGATCATTTTTACATTCTCACAGTTTTCTGTTTGTTTTAAACCGGTTCTAGGAGCACGACTCTTCTCCTTCTTGAGCGTTTAATAAAACCACCTCACCAGTTTTGCTCCTTGCAAAGAGCAGTTGACGTTACAGTAAAGCAACAATGACGTTGCTTTTTAATTTATTTATTTTTTCTTTCGCTGGGAATATTCAGAAGTAAAGATAAGTGAGCTGGTGTCTGCTGTACCTGAGAGCTTTCTACTTACAGGAAACGATAAAACTGACTTCTTAAATTTTTTAATTTTAGTATAAGAAATTAATCTTTTATATATACGTTTTAAAAAACGTCTTTACACCGAAGTATCATCTAAAACAAAAGGCAGAGAAAACTGACTGAAGACTTTCTCTGTCTTTTCCTGCACTTTAAGGCACAGAAGTGGCCGGCGATTCACAACATCTTGATAGGACCATCAAACCAGGCATTAGAACATGGAGTCTGTTATTTAGTCGTCTTTGTTGTGTCCGTTGCAGTAGTCGAGTCGACCGATGCAGCTTCGACGAGGATGATCCTTAAAACTGAGGCAATCCACAGAGAAGTGTGAACGTTTCTCTATGAGACACTGAAGCTCATCTGGGCCACAGGAAGAGACAAAAACAGGTTCAAGAGATTTAGGAAGTAAACTACAGTGTAAAGCACAGCATGTGATTAATAAACAAACATCCTTTCACATCAACAGATTAGAATCTTTCGTACCTGCAGATCTGAAATTTTCTGGATTGTTTTAAAGACAAACAAGATTTAAGAGTAGATGCGTTTCCACTGACCATAAAATTGCGCAAATTGGAATTACAAAGATAAATTAGCTTAATGCAATGCCGTCAAATTCGTGGGCACTTTTTTCAATAAAGTTTTTACACTAGGAAGAGGTGGTTTTTGCATCGAAATTAGCGTGTTTTACAAAAACTGCAACTGAAACAATTATCAGATGTTACTGCGGCAGCTCAGATGAAGACATGGGGACATGTTGACAGAAACCGTCTCACATGGTTTCAATTATGCAATGTACCTGAAAATGCTACATATTAGCATATTCAGTGAAGGTTTTCAGTGTGTCTCTCAATGAGGCTTTTATTACATAAAATCCCAATAAAAACAGTGAAGTAAATCATTTGTAAGGCAGAAAATGACAAAGTCTTACCATAAGTGATCTTCGCTGTGTGTTGAGCTTCAAGTTCAAAGAACAGAGGAGAAAGCTCCACTTCCTTTACTCCCAACATTATTTCTAAGATGGCAGCCAGATTGTCTCCTGTGACTCCCCCGCTGTCCTCCTCATACAGCTGCAACACAATGACGGGTTGTTTTAGCGCAGTGGTCCAAATGACCCACACAAATACCAGCAGCACCACCCTGAGAGCTGCTGTTCTCACCTGGAAGGCCAGCTTTAAGGTGTCCATGGGTTTATGAGGTCGCCGCACAGTGGACAGAGCGGTGACATAGTGTCTGACGTCTATCTTTCCGTCTCCATCCTGATATCAAAGACGAATTTAGTCAAACATGAAACAGGAAGTGCAGCACATCTGGAAAGTATTCACAGCGCTTCACTTTTTCCACATTCTATGTTTCAGCCTTATTCTAAATTTTGCTCTTTCCTCAAAATTCAACACACGAATACGTTATGATGACGCTGAAATGGTGTGTTTGCCAAGGTTGTAATAGTTTGGGGCTTTTCATTATAGTTTAGTTTTGTTTCATTGTGATTTTCTGTTTGACTAGTTCAGTTAGTTAGTTTCATACTGTGGTTAATTTTTAGGTGCAGAATTCAGAAAGGTCAAAGTATTGTATGGTGATTATTTGTGCATCGATTGGGTAATGAACACTGAGCAGAAGGTACCAATTTCAAAAAATGTATTCAGTTATTGTTGAACAACCAACTGCCTGGTGTTTTCCCTCCATTTTGGCAATTTCACATTAGTTTGAAAGTTTAATAAATAGATTCATCAATACGAAAACAAAGGATACTACATCTTAATTTCAGTATGTTTTAGCTTTATAAACGCACAATGTAGTTCCACTTAGTTATCATTTTTCCTCTTCTCTTATTGTTTCTATTTATTTCAGTTAGCGAAAATGTTTTCTCAATTTCAATTTTTGTTATTTCATTAGCTTTATTAACGTTAATAACCTTTTTATTCACTCTTGGTATGAGGAAGAAAATTTCTATCCTTTTTTTGCCTCCAGCTTATTTGTGGTTCTCTTGAGTTACAAAAACCTCTGGACATTCTGGACACTCAGTGATATTTGAAGTAGTTTAACTTTGGAAGATGTCGCCTCCGTCCTTCCACACTGACCTGATGGAAGAGGTTGTGAACTTGTCTGAGCGTGTCTGTAACTGGAAGGCTGAGAAACTGGGCAAAGTCCTCCAGTCCCAGTCTGTCCCCCTGCAGCTTGGCGGCCCTGCTGGCCTCCTCTTGCAGCCAGTCGCCTCTGATCCCAGACTTTAACCTGTCGTCATGAGAACAAGAGGGAAAAGGCTCTGACACATACACCTTTTTGGGCGCGTTTCTATTTCTGTTTCGGACTATTTGGTTACTCCATTATCCGTAATCGTGACGAATGGATCATTTGAAATAATCATTACCTGGAGTAAACGGTGAAAAAAAAAAAAAAACATGCCCAGAGGAGTAATTCAGCCAAACCATACAGACATATATGCATATTGCATTTAAGATAAAAATAAAAACTCCTGGTGACTTCACCCGATTTAAACTCTGTTAAAGAAAATCTCCTATTAAGCACCTTTTGCTATCCAATGATTAACTGCTTAATCGACAAAAAATAGTCAACCGATCAGCACAACTCTGTGTTGATGTTAAATGAAGCAGAAAGGGCTGAACTCTTCACATGTTGATATAAGTTTTTTTTTTGTAGACGTGTTCACTAAAAGAACAGAATGTTATTGCATTTTAGACAATAAAATGTTTCTTATTTTAGAAATAAGTTTAAGTAATTAAAAGAAAAATCTGGAGAATGTGTCAATTATTAAAATAGTTAGTTGAAGCTCTAATTATTAATATAGAAATTCATTTTACAAAGCAAAATACACTGGGAATTATTATTCCTACATTTCAAAGTGAGTTAATTGTATCCTGGACATTAATAATAATAATAATAATATTTTTGTTAATAAAGGGAAAAACAACAGGATCTGCGTTTGAATACACAACTACTTCTTTTGATAAATATAAACACATTCATTCAGTTAAAGCTATGCCCAGTAGCAAGAAGTGTGTGAAACGCTTCGATTTATGACATAACCACCATCACATCCCAATATTATAGTTATACATACATCTTAGATCAATTGGTTACTTAGCGGGAAACGCCTGCAGATTTAGCTTGCAAAAGTAAAGTTCCAGTAAAGGCCCTATGAGAGTGTGTTTCTCTCCTTCCTCCAGCAGGGGTCAGTGTTTCTACACTTGGATCCCGTTCAACAGGTCCGCTCTCTCTCCCCTGCCTTCACTCACCCCAGTTGGCCCAGCAGCTGGTTGAAGTGCAGCAGGCTGGTGCAGTCGTGTATTCTCAGTGGGCCGTGTGACAGGATGATGTCCCGGTCGTCGAAGGACAGGTCTGCGAGGGGAACCTCCAGCGCCCTTCCAGGACAGAGCACACATTTGAACATACATGAGATGGACACAAAGGAGAAGTGGGTTTTAAACTGGACAAACATAAGCAGACGACCTGCTCCTCGGTGTTTGTGCAAACACGGCTGCACGCGCGAACTCACTCAGCCATGAGCTTCCTGACGTTGCTGGCAAACAGAGCGGGGTTTTCCCTCTCCTTCGCTGACGGGTGGTAGATGGGTAAATACTGCAGAAAACGGTGAGAGGAGGTGAGCCGCAGTCTAATCACAGCACGCCAGAAAATTGTCGCTTTTTAAACGCTCACCTCCATCTCTACAGAGTTATGAGGCTGACACAGAGTGAGCCACAAAATCTTAAACCTGAAGAAGAAGAAAACATAACTGACGTTTCGCAGTGTTTGTGTTCATTTTGATAGGAAACAGGTTACTGGTGTTTCTAATCACAAATACAGCCAATCAAAAGTATTCACACCCTTTCCTTTCTCATGTTTTGTCACATTTTGACCACAAACGTAAATGACGTCTTAGGAATTGATGTAATTGTCACAAAGTAGGGCATTAATGATGAAATGTGATAAAGTTATGGGTTGTTTTACATATAAAAATCTGACAACTGTGGCGTGTGATTATATGAAGTCCCTTGAATTCTAATGAAATTTACTGCTAATAGTCCAACAATGTGCTATTTAATGTAAATCCAGCTGTTCTTTGGAGGCTTCAGAGGTTTGCTAGAGAACATTAGTAAACAAACAGCATCATGAAGATGAATAAACCCGTCAGACTACAATGCAATAGTTTAAATCAAAGCACTTCATATGTTGGGACGGCCAAGTCAAAGTCCACACCTAAATCCGACTGAGATCCTTTCAGATTACTTGAAACCCAATGTACACGGATGCTCTACAAATACTCTTAACTTTAAAAAAAAAAAACATTTGATGACAAAGATTGTTATATTTTTAAAGCTGGTAGACCAACGGCAAAAGATTTAGATCGGGTGAATAAAAACACATTCAGCTTTTATTTGTAAAATATGTTGAAACAATGTGCAACTTTACTCCCACCTCAAAACGGTGTCGGTATGGTACATAAAATCAAAGTAAAAGGAGTTACAGGTTGTGGTTCAAGAGGTGTGAAAACGTTTCATACACAGGTCTGTCAGGAATCACTAATAACAGAGAGAAACTCACGCTCCAGGGCCGCGCCACGTCCACGAAACGGTGTCCTGCAGAGATGGAAGAAATATGTTACAACACAAGCAACAGGATCCTTTCTGAATATTTTGGATCACTTTTTACTAGTTATTCAAAACGTATGAAAAATATATTCCTCCTATTGCTATATTTAGCATGCTACCAGCAAATGGTAGCTGAAATTAGCAAGGCAAATAAATAAACAAACGGGGCTGGCAGCTGTCGCGAAAGTCAGGACGGTGACTAAACAGAGAAGTTGAAACAAAGACTTTCGAGGGAAGCGGACATGTAAACCTTGGTAACAACAGCTGCATCATTTATGAGCGCGTGAGGAGAGGCGATGGCGGGGGAGGAGACGTGACACCTGTCGGCGCACACCTGTCGGCGCACACCTGTCGGCGCACGCCTGCGAGCGCGAGGGGCGATAAACAAACGGGTGAAATATCATCCCGCTGGAACACGAAGTCAGTCGACACGAGAGGGGAAACGCACCCTGACACGACAAACGGCAGCCATTACATCAGAGGTTGTGCGGAGGTCAGACCGGGTCGCGGGTCTGAAGGCAGACATATGGACGGATGAAAGAAGACGCTCACCAGTTTGTTTGGGTATCGCAGCACCACTGGCTGCACTGGGAGTCCTGGGATGAAAGCACCTTTTAAACACAAAAACAAGAGGAAATTAAGAGTAAGAACACAAAAAACAACATATCCTCAACCACACAGGATTGGATTAACCTACTGGCAGACAGCTTCCCTGTTGGGACTTTAATGTATCCTGATGATGACAGACGAGCTGAACAGCTACATGCAGTATTAATGGCTTCAGGAAAGACCTTTCCAAGCTTCTGTGTGCCTTTTGAAGGCTTTATTATGTGAAGATAAACAGTCACACAGGCTACATGTATAATTCATCTGCAGGTCTTTAATAAAAGATATACAGTAACATTCATTTTTCACCTAAATCTCATATAACAAGACAGCTACGGTTTCCTCATCTCTGTTCACTACTGAGGTCAAAGCAAAAGGCTTAAGCATTTGTTAAATTTATTCAAGCCTTTTGCTTTATTATCAGGTAGATCTGACTAAATATGATTTAAGCAGCAGTCATGAATTGCATTCAGTTGAGAGATAAAACATAAACAAAGCAAATATTTTACATAGTTCCTGGTAGAGAAGTTGATTGGAGATTCAACAAACTGTTTAAACTGCACTATGCTGCTACAAAATGCTAAAAATTGAATATTGAGCTAAATCAGTGGGTAGCTAATCATTGAATGGTGATTCTCTCCTTCAAGTCCTAATCAGACATCCCTACATATCCATTTTGGTTGACCATTTCTGACCTTTATAAGGTTATAATACATGACAAATGTACTTATTTTGTGTATTTAGCTTGTAAACAAATCTGTGTTCTTCTAGTCAAGTCAAGTTTATTTCTATGTCACATTACAGCTAATAAGAAATTGCACCAGTACACCATGGGTACAAAGTGGTTTTCAAACTTAAAGTAGGAAGAAATAACAATTGAAAGAGAAGAAAAACCTCTTGAATTTAGGAAAGGACATAGAAAGCAAAAGCACATCTTGCCAAACACGCATACAAACTCCTCACATAGCCGGTGTGCTGTACTGAGGGACAAAACAGGAGGAGACATGTCCAGAGAGGACTGGAAGCACACAGCAGAAAGATCAAGTTGGCTTTAACCCACATTTACGCAAACACAACGAGAGCCGTACCAACCCACAGGGCTTACTGGGAACCACTGAATAACAGACTGGAAAAAAGGGGATTAGAACGAGCTGGCATCAGACAATAGCTGACCACATAACACCCCTCATGTGCCCACGCATCCACACGGCCGTTAGCGGAAAAACAAGTCTGATGAAAGAAAGCAAAGGATCGGACTTTTATGTACGAAGCAGCAGGACGCCAAACTTTCCCACCTGCTGGGTTTAATTTGTTCTGACATAAACGCTGGGAGCTGGTTGCAACAGAGTCAGAATCCATTCACAAATAATCATATAAAAGTCCAAACAAACTAAATTAAAACCCCATGCTGAGGGTGTCTGTTGTAATGCGGACACACCCATGATTGGAAATCAGCCGGAACACCAAATAAAACGGTTCTGCTTTGGTTTGCGCAGCAAATGCATCACCTGCTGCTCTGGATAAAAAACAAAACAGAGATGAATATTTTCTGTTTTACTCCTATGGATTAAAGTAAATCAGTCTTGTACTGAAATGGACTGAAAGGCCACTTGGCAAGGAAGAAGCCATTACTCCAAAAGCAACATAAAAAAAAATTCAGATTTCAGCTATACTGAGGGACAAAGACACTACTGTAGTTTTTAGCAGACATGTCTCAGTGTGATGACCAATAAATCAATTAATTCCATGATCAATTAAAACAAGCTCAATAATTTCCATCTGCATGATTTATTATTCTTCTCTTTTCTGTTTCTACCAAAAACTGGACAACAAAAGTCTTCAGTCTGGTGCATTAGCCTCAACGAAATTGTCCCTTTTTTTTTTTTTTTTTGGAAGGACTTCACAATTCTTTTTATTTGTTGTTTTTGTTGTTTAGGCTATTTTAGATAGCTAAAATGTCTTCCAGCTCCAGTGCTGAATGTTAATTAAAATATAAAGTTTCATAATATTTGAGACTTTAATTAAAATTTGTCTGATTTAATCTTACACAAAGAAAAATATTTGATCTTTTTACACAGTGTATGTGACAATACCTCCAGTTTTTTTTTGTTTTTTTTTTGTTTTTTTACAATTCTGCGATCATGGAAATTCACACAAAATCAAAAGATCACTGCATATTAAAAATTTGCAAAAAATGGTGAAAAACATTGGGTTTAAGTGACTGCTAACTCCCACCTGCAGGTGGCAGTATGTCTTACTCCTTAAGCAAACTTGATGTCATGTTGTAGTCTGTGGTCGCTATGGCGAGTAACAAAAATCAAACTAATTAAGTTCTTTAAAGAATAAAAATGTGTCCAAACTGTCTAATTGAAGAAAAAAAAAATACTGTAAAATTCCTTGCAACTATATATAAAATAGCACCAAAAAATCCATGATTTTAATTGAAAAAAATAAAAAAAATCACAAAAACAATTACAAAATCCTGGAGGGACTGGTGCGGATGCACTGTTTTCATTAACTTCCTATAATATTCTGGTCATGTTGTTGCAGGTAGGGGACTGAAAACATACCAGCCTTGAATAAGATGAGACCCGACCTGTTGGTGCACGTCCCCTCAGGGAATATCATGATCTAGGACAAGGAATTTATCATTAATATAGTAAACATGTAAAAACACAGGAAACAATTCTTTAGTTTCTTTGATTGCGTTTGAAGTTAGACTTGTGTGTGTGAGCGAGTCGGCGAGTGTGAATACAACACCTGGGGCCACTTTCCTCCAGACTGGGCTCTTCGTTTGATCTCCTCCACAGTTTTCCTCCTGGACTGCTGATCCGACCGGAATACCAGCACGGGCCTGATGTAGCTGATCAGAGCTGGGGGAGGCCATGATGAAGAGATGCATTTTAGAAGCCAATATGAGAGAAAGAAAAATAAATCTAAATTATTAAGAAGGAAAATATGTGATTAGAAATGTCAGAAAATACAGCAAAAAATACTGCAAGGACCAAAAGTCTATCAACATACGTAGAACTACTTCTAATTTTACAAAAGCAACTAATGACCTTGCAAATTTCAAATTTGCAAGATTATATTACTTGCAAAAGTAATATAATCAAAGTGGCAGTGATGTACTTACTATTTAAACCTGAGTATCAGTGAGGTGCTCAAAATGAAGTCAGAAGAAGCAAATAGGTGAATTTATGTATGAAGGGCCGGAACAATTAATTGCCATCAATTATTGAAATAATCGTCAACTTACTTAACAATAAATTAATTCTTAACTGAAGTGTACAGACTCAAAAGAATGCAATTTGCTGAAAAAAACTAATTCAGAGCAGTAATTAAGACAAATTATGCATATATACATTTTGCATTTAAGATAAAATCACCTTTCTAAATATGTTTTACCCAAAACTCCTCATGTGGAACAGATTTAGTTTCACCTGGTTCTAGTTCATTAATGCGCAGCTATATTATTGCAGTTTGGGCGGTGAAGTGTTTAGTTCCTTTTTTAAAAAGGGAATTTAATCATTTGTTTGTTTGCCTCTTTTAATTATTGATTAAAATAAATGTATTTATTTATTAATATATTGCATGTGATTGCTTGTTATTTATTTGTTTATATCCAGTCATTGTGAACTATTAACTCTATTATTCACTCTTAGGTGTATATATATATTACAAACTTTGTATTTATCACCTAAGATGGAGTAGCTTTCAACAAATAAGCAATTTCCCCTTGGAGATTAATAAAGTATATTCTATTCTAATATATTTCTAATATCTAATGAAAAAAAGATTGAGGTTTTAAGCTTTTTTGTGCCAATTTCGTATCCAATTAATCGATTAATTGGCAGACTAATTGATTACTAAAATAATTGTTAGTTGCAGCTCTGAGGACGTGTAGATGTGCTGAGAGACTAGACTATTTAAATCTAGAAGATTTCCATACAAACACTGTACTCTTCTTCCCTTTTTGCATCGTCCCTATTGTAAGCATGGAAATGTCAATGACTCACTGCCCCAGACTGGGATGCTCCGGCTCTCCAGCTTGGTGACAATGGAGCACATGGTCATGGTGACTGGGATTGCGTCGAAATAGGAGGAATGGGGGGCTACGGTGAGGATGGGAACCTCAGAAGGCGGCGCTCGCTCCCCTTTCACTTTGATCCAATGGAAACCACCACAGAACCACATGGCTCGCATAATGACCCGAAGACAAAGATCTATTGTTCTGACAAAGCAAACGTTTTATGCATTAATTTCTTTTTGTCAGACCTAAAGACGTTACAACCCGCCCTTGATAAATGTCTCTTACTGTACCATCTCGCCCCAACACACCTCCTCCACCACGACTGTGGATCGGGGACAAGCTCAGAACGTCCCAGCGAAGCCGTGAAGGCGAAAGGCCACGCCAGCAGCATGAAGAAAGAGACCAACAGCAGCCGGACTGGAAAAACTGTAACTGACATGAGTCCGATCTGGAGACGAGAGAGAAAAGACACAAAAATACAAACAATCAACAGATTACTGCAGTGCCGCTACTCGGTGTAAACCCAGTGCCTTGCAACAATGTTCACACCTGATGAACTTTTCACATTCCTGTCATGAAACCACCTCAAACGTTGACTTCATTTTTGTCCAAGCTTGTTTCATTAGTTTGTTTTTTAAATGATTCTGTTGTGTCACATTTCAATGTCTGATTTACGTTGGTTAACTTCCAGTGAATTATTCCATTTGTTCATGTCACATTATTTCAGTGACCTTGTAGGTTTTTTTGGTCCTTAACAAACACTTTTGGTCATGTGTAACATTTTGTGCTTTTTGGTATGAGAACCTTTGCAAATGACTGCAAATAGCACAAACTAAATGTGAATGACACATTCGTATACAGCAGAGAAATGTGGCTGTATATCCTGGAGGAAACTCACTTTCCATCTGAGCCTTCAGGAAGGAGCAAACACTCATCCATCAGCAGACCCCTTCTAACACCTTACGCTTTGAGCATGCTGATTTTCAAGTATATCACAAATTTAGCTTAACCCTACGACTAGGTCATAACAGTCACATTAAACTTGTTGGTGCAGAAAACATGCAAGTAACTCAGAAATGTCATCAATCTGTTCAGCCTGACTCTTTTCCAGGGTCTTTACTAGAAGTCACTAAAAAGTATTGTAAGTAAAAACAATAAGGTCAGACGCATTATTAATACTAATCCTAGGTCTAAATTTACTTCTTGGGATCACTCATACTAATTTGGATAGTGTTGCCAGGAATAGGGGTGTCTGGGTGTCCATCTTGGTCCTGCTATCCCCTAGACCAGTGTTTAATTCCTGTCCTTAGAGACCACTGCCCTGAGTATTTTAGATTTGTCTTTGTTCCAGAACACTTGATTCAGATGATTGCATGACCACCTCTGCATGCCATCAAGTGCTGCAGAAACTTGTTAATCACCGACTTATTCAAGTCAGGTGTGTGTCAGAAGGGACACACCTAAAACATGCAGGGTAATGGTCAATGAGGACCGGAGAAGAGAAACACTGCCCTAAACCCGATCTTGTATAAGTTGTAGACAATGGACAGATGAACTCTTTGCTGTACCTCTATGTTTTGAGCTAAACTTAAAGGCTTTGCAAAAAAAAAAGTCAAGTACCAAGCACTTGAGTGAATGCTATTTCATGAAGCCCCTCCCCTCCTGAAAAATCCCAGATTTTAACAATAGCTTTGTCTAGGACTGGACTGTGAAATACAGTAAAATATCTCTTTCAACTGTCCAAAAGTACATGCTGATATTCCCTTTGATTTAAAGCATTCCCCAATTTTAAACAAATTTAAATTAAGCCACAGAGTTTGCAAACCACCTGTTTTGAGTTTTAATGCCTGCATGTTCCATGAAGACTTTGCATATTATAGTGAAACGAACAATGATCAGGAACTAAAACACATCCCTTTGCAATCCCCAAAGGAAGGGTGATCAAGTTGGAGGAGTTTGTCTTGCCACAGAGAGATCACTGACCAGAGAGAGTTCAGCTCTGCAAACTTTATGGTTGCAAAGGACATAAAGGTATCATAGATGTATATTTTTCTAGCACGTGACGTACTCTGTGATCCTCAAGGGACACGGAAAAAGATCAGGTAGAAGTTACCCTCCCATCACTTGAATAAGTAAAAAGATGAATCCCTTGTTCCATTGAGCTTATCACAATATCAAGGCAACAAAGAGGGGTTTTTTTTTCCAAAAGGCAGGCCCTCAGGCAGTGATTTTTTCCCCCCCACAGCGTTGCCTTTTTTAACGTAACGTAAGCAGTAGCTGTAGAAGAAACCAGCTGTCGTTCCTTGTCTCTTTCGGTGTGATGGCACAGACGTGGTGCCGTGGATAAACTACCAGTCCCAGCTTGCTGAGTAAATTCAGACTGTGTGACATCTCAGGCTTCCTCCGGCTGATTTCCCTCCCTCAGTTCAATCTTCTCATCTCCCACTCTGATTGCTCTCTTCCCCTCTTTGCACCTTAAAGGATCTCAGGTCCCCAGAGTCTTCCTCTCCTCAACCATCAGCCCATCAATCCCTCACTCCCCGTCTCCATCTGCTCCACCACACGTTCATCTATCACTCTGCTCCCCTCCTACTTTGGAATGACGCGCTTGTTGTCACCGCCCCTGGGAGTTGTATCTAAGCTCCTCTTCCTTCCTCTGCCATCTTTCCATTCTCCGTGATGCATGTCTGGATGTGGAGGACCCAGGTGCGGGCTTCAGGGCTGTATTAATAAATAAACACCACCGGGCTGATTTATGAAGCTCAAACACTCTTCCCGACTCTCCACCCCTCCCTGCGGTTGTGAGTCATGGTTGGAGCTCGACAAATCCGTCTGGGGTGCTCCGCTTGACATTTTCTCTGGATGTGGTAAATGAATGAGCCGGACTGAAACTGAATTTTATAGGGAACAGATATCAAAAGGCTTATTTGGAATTTGCAATATTAATACACTTACGCACTTTTAGCAGCCTATTAAAATCAGAACGTCAGCTTTCAAGTTCCAGGAAAACTGCTTTTTCCTGTTTAATGTTGCAAATCCCAACAGCAACATTAGGGTTAGGGCCCAGCTGTGAGAAACATTTTCTTTCCTTTCTAGCTTGACAATATTTATTTTCCAGTGGGAATAAAGGAAGCATCAAGTTCTCCAGAAGTTCCTGTAAACATCAGCGAACCCGGACTCTGGGATCACACTGGTACCAAGAGATGGTTTGGCTCCCAAAATCACAGAGGAAACGTTACAATGGAACTAAGGGTTTGATTCTGTGCCTCTTGGCTCTTCCTTTAGACTCTGGGACCTTTTCCTTCCACTCAACTTTCCATTAACGTTCACATTTCACATATATCTGGACAGGGAAGGAGGAACAAAGCCCAGGACAATGAGCTGAGGACAATCTGGAACATGTAATGACTCGACCATATCAAATCTCTTTTGATATTGTCAACATTTTTAAATGTTGAACATGGCCTCAGATATTTCCTTTAGGCCTCTCTGGACATGACAGCGCTGCTGAAGATCTGTGTGATCCAGATGCACTCACTGACAAAAGACTTCATGGCATTTAACTTTTCCATTTCACAACCACAAACTCCATTTATCTAGTCTGGGTTTCATTCAGCCGACCAAAGCAAAGCAGCAAATTTAATTATTATTTCCCTCATATGTTTATTTACGGTTTATTTTTCTCATTTATTTAGTTTTTTATATTTTTAAGTTGATTTTCTCATTATTTCTGTCAATTCTGGCAGGTTCAGTCCTGTTTTTAGCCTATTCTGCTCCATCAGATAACTCAAGCTGGCTCAGATTACACCAAGAGCATCTATAAACATAAATATTCCCACCTTGACTAATTTTAATTTAGGCCTGGACTTTAACTAGGCCATTCTAGAAATAAAAAAATGCCTCTTTTTCACCATAGCATGATGCTGCCACCACCATATTTTGCCTTGGTGTGTTCAGGATTATTGTCACCACATGGAGTTCTGTATGTAGGTCAAAGAATTTGACTGTTGGTTATAGAGAAATATACAGTTAAGCCACAAGTTATTAATACAACGGGAAAATTTTGATTTTAAATTATTTTATTCAACCAAAGAGTTTGTTTCTGATATAAAATATGACCGGTATAAAAAATTTGTTTAAATTTAGAAAAACAATTGACATTTTCTATTTATATTAAATGCCATGTTGAATTAGATTTTTATTTCTTGGATTTTTTTATTTATATTTGATAATAAGCTCCAGGTCTTTGAGGTTGGAAGGCCTCCCTGCCATCACCCTAATCGTCCTGCACCGGTTCTCTTTCAGGTTTAAGTCGAGTCTCTCCAGTCAGAAGGAACAAGCTGGTAAAATTAAAAGCACTTTCGTTTAAAAGGTCAAACTACAGGGCTGAACTCGTACTGTAATCTCTCAAAGATGAAAACAGATGTAAAAAGCAAAAGTTTAGCTTCTTCTTTTTATCCTCACCATCTTGTTTGTTTTTGGCGTGTTTACATGGAACTCCACATGTGTGGGCAAGTGGAAAAACAGCTTCAGAAAGCCGGTGGCGGAAGGTGTGAAGCAGACACGTGACGGCTCATCTGCTGCTGCTGTCGACTGTTAGCAATCATCTCCTCCAGGCCTGAACGGAAAAACGACCCATTCCTGGCAATAACGCAGGAAAGGGGCGGGAAAAGCATCCTGCAAGTTGAGGGGAAGTGGCTAAAGCCTGCAGCAGGGTTTTTCCGCTCATCTCAGCAGAACTATTCAGCGATACAATTTTGCGATATGATATACAATATTCTGATCACCATACGATATGTATCATGATATTTGGCAAACGATACGATGCACTTTTAAAATTTTCTGAAAGATTTTAGTGATTTTAGTGACATTTTGTGTTCCATAGACTTGGATTTAATTAACTGAAAACAGTTTAAAAACACCAAATACACAATGCCTGACTCTGATTGGACAGAGACTAAGAGTCTACAGCTGGACAAAATGAATGAAAGATGCAGTGAGAAAATTAGTTTCTGTCATTTAATTCATGTGGATTTGACATAAAACTCAAAGATTCAACAGTGGTCTGGGAGCTGAGTGGGGAGATTATCAGCCTCTGTAGACTCTCGATATGCAAATGATTGCACTTATGTTTTTTTTTTTTTTGGACACACTGTGGCTGCATTTTGGAGTAAAAAAGTTTTTTGGGAAAAGGCTTTTCTACCTTGGCTACCGGAGTTAGCCGTGGCTGTAAGCTGTTTACTACTAGCTGCTGGTGGAGTGGCTCTGCCTCACCCCGTAGTGATCAACTCCTTGCAGCTGCGCAGCGCCGCCATCCCCCGGCTTGGATCCCTGAGTATCTACCTCTCAGACTGCCAGGATCTCATCGAACTCTCAGTCTCTGATACTCTTTCTAAGTTCCTAATATGAATGATCGATCCGCCATCGTCATCATGGCAATCCTCGCTCAGACTGCGGCTGCGGGTTTCCCCTCTTTGTTTTCCGGCTCAAAACAGAACCACTGCATGCTGTGTGCTTATTCTTCAGGTAATCCTTTATGTACAGAACAAAAACCACTAAGCTAAAAACAAATTATGAAGAGGATGCCACCGATCGCCCCGATATCCAAACTTTGCATTAATTTCGCGATCTCACTGCTTTTGCAGTTACTCCTTTCCGCTTCTCTTTCACGGTTACTTGAGCAACTTTGCTTCGTTTCTTAGCAACAAAATACAGCCCATAATTATTTGTTGAAGATGTGTGATTTCCAAAAACAAAGGAATCTAATGTTGCATTTTGTTTTTTACATTTGGAAGCTCATTCCCTTTCACATAAACGGAAAAGTTGGTTTTTCACATTTCTTTGACATTTGGAAAAATATGGTTTACTTATTTTAGCATAACTCCGGTTTTACTTGGCCTGTTAACACAATTTAAAAACTGGTGTGTAGTTTATAATGTGCACTTTAAGCATAAGTTGAAAATGAGATGGGGGAGGCGGAGTCTTGCTGCTGCGCCGTCACAAACCAGACATGTTAAATAGACGGTATAAGCCTATGGACCCCTATAGTTTAACGTATCGATACTCGCGGATGAAAAATCGATACCTTTCGAGGGTGAAGAAAATCTATAAATATCGTAGAAGCGATATAATTATACAGCTCTAAACAATAACGGTCGACTTTTAAAGGATCGGTTTTGCCAGCGTTGCTGCCAACTTGCTGAACATTTACACATTCCCCTCAGAGGGAAAATGAACTTCTCTAAGCTTGAAGCAGAACTTTATTTTTCCCTTTAAAAGGAACTGAAGTGTGAAAAGGTGTTTTATTTAAATTTGCATGGAAGTTGATGCAGTTCCTCGTTTACTGAACACACACAAACGATGTGTGTTCAGGGGATCGGCGTGCTGTCGACCCATGATGTTAATCATGAAATATGCGGCTCCTCCGTAGTAAAAGATGCCCCAACTACTCTTAGAGCATTTGGGAGCATGCTGGGTTTCCAGCCGGAACTATTGATGACAAGACACCGACAACATGTAAGCACTGAAAGATGCTGAAGGAGGCAACCAACGGTTGGATGTCTAGGGATACATTGAGCTACATCAGAATCACAGTGCTCACTATCATTACCAAATCGGAAATGTATTACAGCAGACCATGCATAGTCAAGCAGGATCCTAAGGTCAGAAGAGTGAGTTGTGTATTGTCTCATGAGTTTTAGGTATCGCTACGGGAAACCAGGAAGACGATCTTTGTCGTTTGAGGACTTCTTTGAAGAAAAATCATAAAAGATAAAATACAGATGTTAAAATGTTACCAGGAACAACATTTAGAGGAACAAGCTTCAGATTCTTCCCTAAACAGCCATTCCATTATTCTCTTGAAAATCATAGTGAAACATTTAACAGAGAGAATCAAGTAAGACAGAAGATGTGTCCCTGGTGTCTATTTATACATGGATACATAGATAGTTGGATATTCTATTTATTTTCTAGGAAAATTACTCTGGAGATGATACAGTCAGCCTAATAAAGCTAAGAGTGTCAGTCTGTGGATATTTACAGCAGGTGCTCAGTTAAAATCAAATGCAAATATAGTAAAATGATGTTAAACTATGGCTGTACCTTCATCCAGGAAGAGAGTGGTGTCCCGGTGAAACCACAGGTTTCAGATAAAACTCTGGCAGTTAGATTATGACTGACCAATTATTGATACCAGATCATAAAAAGCAGCTAGTAGTGAAGCAGCGCAAGTATCAGGTGGTTAACAGTGGATTCAGGTAACGGTAATGCATTTTTTTCACTTTTCCGGACTCAAATTGTAGGGGTTTTTTTTTTCCTCCCAACCTTTTCCATAACATTTTGGGCACTTGAGGAAAAAAAGATTTACCTCAAAGTACAGAAAAGTAGGTAGATTATATTATCTGGATTTATCACCAATCATGAGAAAACTCCATGATTCAGCAGAGTAGTAAAAGGTTGTTTGCTTTTTTCCCTCTTCAGGCCGTAATGCTTAGACTTGTCAAACTGATTGTTTTTTTCGAGCAGTTTGTGAGCTTTGATTCACCGATTAGGCTTTTCCTGGTTCACACTGATTTTCTTTAGCGATGATATGTCGAATGTATTTTGGAGCAACTCAAGATTTATTTTTTTCCAATTTATTCCAAGGACCGAATCGCATAAAGGAGAAACTAGTGAGCTGTGCTTTACGTGATAGAAGTAGCAGCTTTGAATCCATTAGAATTACAAGCTCATCCCTATCATCACGTGAAGCTGCAGACCTTGTTTACTCTATCGAACTTAAATACTGTGCATCATACAGAAATGCGTTCCTGTATGACGCATTTATAGAGCTATACATTTTTATGCACTGAATAAAAGGGATGAGGTTAAGATCTTAGAGTATTTTGTGGTATTTGTTACGGTAATGATAAAAATGAATTTACAGTCTTTCTTTAAGCAACTGTATTTAACTGAAACCGAAGTCCCACAAATATAAACAAAGTTTTCAGGGGAAAAAAAAATTTGTTCTCGCCAAAATTGGATTTGGCAGGTTGGGCTCTTTAATGACTGGAGATCGGCCAAAAAACCGCAATCTGTGCACCGTTAATGCTTATTGACGCTTTACTATTGAATGTAGTGGAGAAAATTGTAAAAATGGTGCAACTAGCAATGCGGCCATTTTTGGGTTGTTTTTGTTGTTGCTAAAATTAATTGGGGTCTATTTTGGACATTATCCAAATTCCCATCATAAGATTTATTTTTCACAATAATCCTAAATGCTCACCCCTACAGAATAAATCAAGTTTAAAAAAATAATAATAATCAATTATGTAACATTCCATTTCAATTTTACTTTATAAAGAATCAGTTTCAATGGATCTTGTTGGTAATTGAATTAATTTTGACCATGATCAACAACAGGTCCAGTTGAAACTGGAACTTTCTCAAGCATCTTGTAGAAAGTACCTTAAAACTGACTATAAAATGTAGTTATTTTTAAATCACTGATTGTTCCTAACACTTTTTAAATGCCTTTTAGCACAAATTAGAGTGCTGAGAAAGTGTACAGTATTGAAAGTATTTTAATTCTGCATGCAAACTGTTATTGGCTGAGTACATCCAGCTGTCACAGAACCACAGAGGAAACATTTCCTAGAAGGATGCAGCGCTGCTCTTCGTCCATATTGTTCAGCGCATTCTGAACAATATGGAGGCTTAAATGGAGAAATATGGAGAAATAAAAATGTCATTCTTTACATTTTATTTCAGCAGAATGACACAAAACTACCGGCAAAGTGTCTACCGCCTCACACTGACACACAAAACATGGAACACTGGAATAACTCCAACTGCAGAGGAACAAAAGTTGACATTTTGTAAAAATGTCTCACCTTTATTTTGTCTGTCCTGGAAAACTTCAGCTCGTGGACGAACGGGTTTCTGTCAGTTACCGCAGGCGGACTGCTGGACGTCTTCATTGTTATACTGTCTGGAAAAAAATATATATATATATATCTATTTGAGAGGAAACTTCGGTCCTGAATGTCTCGAAACGCAGCGGAGAGCTTCTCCCCGCCCGCTGTGGCCGAAACTGATGCTGTCAGAGCGGAGAGCGAGGAGGATCCAGACCGCTGCTAGCAAGCTGCGCGGCGTTACCCGCGCTTCCGGTTTGACTTCTTCCAAAATAAAAGCACCGGGTTTGCTTCGTATGATCCGGCGGAAAAAAAATAAACCACTATCAGTGGCGGTTCAAAACATAATTGGACTGAATTTAATATCAGTTATATTTTCAGTTGTACTGTAAGGAGTTGCAAGTTTTTTTTTGTTTGTTTTGCTTTTATGTTTATACAAAAGAAAGATCCACACTAGGCTTAAATCTACAGAGAATTCAATCTAAATTCAGGAGTGCCAACAGCAAGTTATGATGAGTAAATAGAAGAGTCTATACTCAAACTAAGGTAAAAAATGTAAAAGCAGAAAACAGGAATTGGACGGACTGTAAGGGAAAATTTACAACAAAGGAAAAAACTAATACTTTACCGCTATTAAAAATAGTATACTCAAATCAAAATGTGTAATTGAGTAGAGCTATTTAAAAAATGTGCGAGATGCGTATATTTGTGCGACAAAGGCAGCAACAGAAAGACTTCAAAACGACTGCAATTTTATTTTGCTTTTATTTTATTTTTATTTTATTTATTTATTTATTTATTTTTATTTTATTTTTTTAGTCTGCTTTTATTTTGAAAGTAACAAGAAAAGACCATATTCAAAATAAAACCAATCTGTGAACAACTTATAGATGGCATTATTAAAATTACATGACCTAGATGCACTTACTGCTCTGCTCTTAATCTTCTCATTAGGAAGAAAAGTCTTAAAATCCTGATTGTGTGGATTAATAATTAATCGTTCTTAAGTAGCATAATGTCAGAAAGTGCTTGAGAGGTTGTTTTTTTTTTCTTTTTTTGTTGTTGTTGCTGCTCACACTAAATGATTAAATACACTGTTAAGGCACACACACATACATTTATTTCCAGATTATAACATTAGCTTTGCTAGTTTTTATCTCTTTTATGTTTCCCGTCCACCTGCTGGAGCTAATTGTGTTTTTTTTATATAGTCACTTTAATTATTATTTCTTACATTTTCTATCTCTTTCAACCAGCTTCAGTTGGTTTCCATTTGGAAAAGTTAAAATGTATCTTAAGCTGACGTTGGGGTTGGGTCTCAACTCAACCTGCTGTCAGAGTTGAATTTTGACGGATTACAGTTTTTCCTCTGGGTGGAAAGCTTTTTGATAAGATTTTTGTATTCGTTGCGTTGCAGGCCAAGCGTGGGAATTATGCATCATGTTTCCAAGCTCCAGACAAGAGATAAGATTTGCGCAGGAAAGAAACAGACTGCAGGTTCGGGTGCAAGGGAACGAGAACTGGCTTAATAATTCAAGTAAACACGTGAACCTGCTATAATCTTCAACCAATAGAAATTAATGTTTAAGTAGATTAGAGTTCAACTTTGCAAAGAGTTTACTAATGATCCTAATTGGATTGTTACAAATGATATGAATGGTGATGTTCATCAGCAACTATTACTTTCCTGCTTAAAAAAAATGCAATTTCATGTTAATTCAGTTTAATTTGTTTATAACTGTTCGTTACGTTTTGATGAACAAAGTTACTAAGAGTTACTAAGGTGGCCTCAGGTTGCAAGCCCCTCATATAATGGCAGTTCACTACAGATGTTTGCAACATAGAACTTCACACACAAAGAACTGAAAGAAAAAGATAAACGTACACAGAGACATTAAATATACAGAAGAACTGGTTCGGCTGCAGACAAGTTCCCAGCCTGTCGTAAAATCAATAGGATGGCAAACAGTAAACACGGTCAGTTGGCAGTAGTAGCTCAGCTTTCTGCTACTCCTACTACTGGAGAGAAGTAGGAGAAAGAAGCAAGCTGAGGAAAAGTGGTCAACGTGTCCTCTAGCAGTCTGAGGTTACAGCAACACAACTACAGAGACAGACAGGAAAGTTTGAAGCCCAGAGTTAAAAACTGCCTGGGATTTAGTTTCACAGGAGAAGACTTGGAAACTGGTAGATCTCCTTTCAGAAACCGTTGGAACCAAGAGTAACACTTAAAGCTTATCTGTTGGGAACACATTTAGCAATTTCACCTCTGATATACATTGGAGCTGGTTTATTATTAGCTATAACCTATAGAGCTATTTTTATGTACTCTGAACAGTGTAGACAGCAATTAATAGTTGAGGAAAAAATGGATCAAGCCCATCACAACAAGTGGAGGTTTCGCCAAAACTGATTTAAAGATAAAACAGAAAATCATCATTGAGGCAACAAATAGGCCGTGCAGCAACACTGAATGAACAGCAGGAATTTCCCAGAGCTGGTGTTGTATTACATGTGACAATAATTTCTGGTATTCGCCCTATTTGGACTTAGGAGTCAAGTTACAAGGCAACAGCCTTTTCTTCCAAAGGACACTTCAAGGTCTGGCTAAAATCTCCCGAAACCTTGTGGACGAATGTGGTAACATTTTATAAAGCCAAACTTGAAATCAGAAGCCACTTTTTCCAAAAGAACTGTTTGGGATTGGAGTAACACCACCCATCACCAACAGCACACACCAGACCAGGTGTGTGGTGTTGATTGTATGATTGTCAGGACAATCATACATCTCAATCAACAGCAGAAGCTTTGGAACCGACCGAGCCAGAATCCAGAACAAAATCTGACAAAGTCTCTGGATTTACATGAAGAGGACAGTGGACAACACATGTCCAAACAATCTTAGGTCGTAAGGCTTTGGAGAACATTTGCATGTTTGAGAGGCATTTATTGCAAAGTCAAGGTGTAGAGTACTAATGGATTCTTAAGAGACAGTACTCTCGTTTTTTCTTCACAAATCAATTGATCTAACATGCATGCATGTTTTTGGGACCTCATTGGGATTCAAACGCAGGTTCCTCTTGTTGCAAGGCAACAGTGCTAATAAAGAGGCAGTACTATGTATTTTCCAGGCACATAGTGGCATTTTTATAGCACAATCAAGTCATTATGTCACATTCAGATCCTGTATAAATGCTGTATATGTCAAACGTGACGTCAAAGAAATTTGATTTCACAGTGTAATACTTTGAAACTGGGCCTCTATCTCTGTTAGAAGCTCCTGCTCTTTCCAAAACTCCGCCTTCAGCACGTCATCACAACGTTTCTCTATGTAGCGTTTGTCAGAGCACCGGACTGGGAATAGTTCTTAAAATAAGCATAGCAGATGCGCAGTTCCAGCAGATGCTTGCTAATTGCTGCTAGTTGGAAGGAGCAAGCATTTTACTAACGCGAATGGTTGCCACGGGAGACTCAAGGATTTCCAGGTATCTTTCTGATGAGGGAATAATGCAATAACATGATGTAAAGCTCCAAAAAAGCTTTTACGTAGCACTGTCTCTTCAACATGAGAGAGTACCCTCTAGATACCCACCGTACCTCACCCCAAATTTGTATCTTGTCTCGCTTTTCAAATGATAAAAAGTGAAAAGCAACACTGAAACATTAGATAGGTAGAGTATAAAAGCCTGCATCACATGACACCTGCATGAACAGCCGCACACTCGCCCTCTCTAAAACAACATGTCTGCTGTTGTGGGAAAGTGTCTTTTCAAGTCAACCAGAAAGTCTGCCTCACTAACAAGCTGAGGATGTGCACTGTAGATGTTTCCAGGTGATTGGCCCTCATTGAAGTACATTTATCTGATGCTTTGTTTATTCCACATTTGATCCGCCCACTAATTTCAGCTCTCTTTTATTTTCTAAAAGACAGCAACTGTCCATGTAAACAGACTTTGTTTGAGCCTCAAAGCCACAGATGGCTGCTATCTACAGTGAAATTCTCAGCGGACCGGGTCATCGGCTCCACATCAAAAGTTGGGATCAGTCGGTATTTACAGGTGGAGTCAAACCAGCCTGTTAAAAAAAAAAAAAAAAGACATCCTCAACTTCCAAGGCTGTTAATTAGCATCCCACGGGGAATTTTAACGCTTCTTCACTCATTCAAAGGGTTGTAATTTCCCTCATAATGTGGTCTCTAAAAGGCAGCTACTGATCTGTTTTCGTATCTAATGCTATTCATGCGACTGTTTTATGGTTCTGCGTTCCTCCATCAGCAAATAGTAACCTTTTGGAAACTCATTCAAGCAGAGTCGTGTGCTCTCATTGTTTGTCACCAAACATCTTGTAGCCAGCTGGGTTTGCTCAACCTGGCTGCTGGCACGCTGAGGAAGGTTCAATGCCATTCAGTGTACACCAACTGGCAGTGGGTGTAGCTACAATACTTCAGGATAAAGAAATTATTTATTACATTGCTATAACAAAAGAAAATCTATTCAAGAGGAAAGAGAGTAAAAGAAAGACCGATTTTACGTTTTTGGGGGTTTTTTGCGTCCCCTTCACTTTCGTCTTAGGGTTGCTATGTAAGCGACTTTGGCACCCCCTGGTGGATTAACAGTGACATAAGCCCATGTAAAAAAATTTGTCCCTTACACATTTCCTCTGCTTTTGCTACTTTTGTTACACTGAAAGCTGCAACATTTAACTTATATATATCTATATCTATATATATAGCTATATATATATATTTATATATATATCTATATATATATATATAGATATATATATATATACTGACTGAAATTTTTTTTTTAAAAAGTGCTTTATATGAAGTCACAAAAATGTTCAAAAGTGAAACACTGACGTGTGTGGGGGGGAAACAAACTGGAAGAAATGTCTGAAAGGGTAAATAGTTTCTCAAAGCGAATTTCAAGACTTCCAAATCTGAAACGTAAATTGGAAAATAAGTTCTTTACAGAAAACCTCCATATTTCCTATTTAATGAGTGTTTAATTTGTTTTCTTCCGCAAGGGTTACTCATGTTTACGTAAAAAATGTGAATATCTTCCACTCCTCTGTTGCCTATTAAAAGACGTCACATAAATCCCAATGACAATATCTTGACAATTTATTATGACAGCAGTGATTCGGTAAATCCTTTGCACATTTCTCAACAGTTCAGCCCTGCCTCTGCTTGTGTCTCGGGTTCGTCTTGCAGAACACAAACAAGCGTCCCCTCCTTCGGACAAAGAAGCAGTCTTTGCAGCGCTTTTTCAGGGCCGACTTGGTCTTCATTCCCGCCGAGGGATGGGCCCCGGGAAGACGCAGCAGGGACGGCGCGCCCTGGATCGGGAGGACAGTCGGCGGGAGAGGCGTAACTCTGGCCGCCAGCAGGAGCATCGAGCGCGGGGGGGCCGCGACCGTCCACAGACACCTGTACGCACTCGCCGCCGCCGTGGAGACGGTGGGATTGAAACGGCTCATCTGGAGAACCTGTCGGCTCAGCGAGGCAGCCAGGCGCTTCAGCAAGAGGGGACCCATGGTGACGAAGGCTGCAGAGAGATTCATGAGGAAAATTAGAGGTGAAATAGGTTAAAAGCGGTTTAGGCGAGTACAGTTTATCTGAAAAAATATGGACCTTTTACACCTTGAGTTTTTCAACGTTTAGTCTACTTCAATGTATTTTAAAGGAGTTTTGTGCGACAGACCGATACAGCGCGCATAACTGTAGAGGTAGCAAAAAAATACAGTTTAAAAACAAATAGTAAAAAAAAGACTGTAAAGTGTGACATGCATTCATTGGATTCAACACAATTTATTCTGACAGCCTTCAGCAGCTAATTTCATTCCAGAATAGCTTGTATAGCTGTTCTGTTAGATAACATACTGCATTGCAATCTGCAACAATATCGTATACATGCCAAACACATGGTAAAACACGGTGGTGGCAGCATTATGCTGAGGTTCTTTTCCTTCCACATGATAATTATGCGCTACTATGTGTTTGTCAATGCCATTCAATTAAAAAAAAAAACACGTTAGTCTGTGTTTCCCATGACAAAACGGGGGAAAACAAGGGGTGGAAGTAACTATTCAACATTAAAGGGTTAAATATAAAACAACCATACATAAATGAATTCCACTTAGTATAACTATATGTTAAGTATTTGTAAAATGTGTATAAACAGCTACGCGATATAAACCAGACGCCTCAGGCTTAAACATCAACTCGCACATTACGCTATTCATTTATGAAGTCAAAAATTATAACACACCACCTGATAATTTTGAGTAGATTCAAAGCTTTATCACCAATATTTGCCTTTGAAACGTCGAAACAAGACCACAATGCTACGCTTGCATTTGTGTCTCAATGAAACAGTTCCGGGTTAAGTGTTAGTGACTATTGTTTCCCCCAGTCTGATCTTTAAGGTTGTTTAACTGCCTGGCTTTAAAATGTATGATGCTCTAAAATTATACTTTGTTAGTTTCTATTTTTTGTTTTACCAATTTAGTGTTTTTAATGTACGAATTTAAGTGAAATGTATTTGTAGCCTCCAATTTGTACTTGTACCTTACAGACAGTACCCCGGGAGAAATATTTCAAAGTCTCCTTCCCAACCACAGGCGCTTGAGTGTTGTAAACATGGCGGCCGCTGTATGCAGAGCTCTGTCCTTCACTAGGAACGCTAAGGCGCTCGTTCAACCAGTGAGGTTGGCTGCTGTACCCGTCCACCGATACAGCGTGGAGCTTTCAAGTACCGGCGAGCCTATCACTCATACCGGCCAGGTTGGTCCAAAACGTCCCCTGCTTTTAGTGCTTAAACGTAGTTAGCTGTTAGCTCACCTTAGCCGAGTTCAAATGTTGCTATAGCTCCATTATCGGACAGCACCATTACTACAGGATATGTGCTTCTTATAATGTGGTTTTCCTTTAGGTGTTTGATGAAAAAGACCCGAGAAGAGCTCGGTTTGTCGGAAAACAGAAAGAGGTAAGAAGTAGTCAACGCAACAACCTTCAACAAACTATCAGATGAATAAACCAAATGAGGACTAGCTACATAAATGGACATGTCGAAATGTATATGAGTGCAGATGATTGGATCTAAAACAGGGATATGAAATTCAATTACATGAATGGAAAAGACCATAAACATGCACGAGCCCAAACAGGATTAATCTTTTTTTCATTAAAATAACTTCCAGTCAGAAAAGTTTGTAATTTTATAATTGTATTGAATCATATACATACATATAGCTTGTCGTGGCTGCTGTGCAGTGTTTTAATTGATTTATTATTATATTGTTTTTTTTTATATATATATATATATATATATATATATATATATATATATATATATATATATATATATAGCCTGAAAATCCAAAGTAAAGAATACCAGAAATGTGTCATTGAATATTTTTTATTCATTTGTTGCCTTTTTTTTTAAAAACTAAGTACTGGTTTAAAGGCAAATTTGTAGTAATTTTTGGTTGCTATGTGAATATGCGTTTACAAAAGAACGCAAAAGAAATATCTTTAAATATTTAGATAAATCTTAAGTATCTTGATAGAAAATTTACAGAAATATTTGCTCACAACTACCTTTTAATATATCTTGTTTGCACTGCTACTAATATCTCATCTCTTCTATTCTTATATTTTGCTTAATGACTTCTTCTCATCATAAAAACTACATCTTAGAAGAAAAAACTGTTCCCCTCACACACATACACAATCTGTAAATATTATCTGCCAATATCTATCTTTTATTATAAACCCACTAATACATATATGATCCATTTCCTAACATTCTTGTATAATCTGTATAATCTGTGCACATAGCTCCCATATTTATATTTACACACAATATTNAATAAATATTTATATCCTGTATAGCACTTCTGGATGGATGCAAACTACATTTCGTTGCTTTGTACTTGTGACAGTGCAATGACAATAAAGTTGAATTCTAATTCTAAAAAACAAACAATGTTGCTTCTGGGCAGTTAAAACATATGCTGGCGGCTTTATTTGAGGATTTGTAGCGTTTTCTTCTATTTATTTGTGTACTGTGTCAAGGTGAACAAGAATTTTGCCATCAACCTTGTGGCAGAAGAGCCAGTGACACACTTGGAGGCTAGAGTGGTGTCTTGTGATGGAGGTGGAGGAGCACTTGGGCATCCCAAAGTCTACATCAATTTGGTAAGATTTATGTATGTCATTGGTAATATAATGAAAATTGTGCGAAATAAGTACAGGGAATATGTTTTCAAAGAAAAGGTGACTTCTAAGGAACGAAATTACAGTAGAGGAATGATCCACTTTTTTGTCTTTGCAGCAGTCCTCCATGTTGTCACGTATTAATTTCTTATATAGCGCTAACATCCAAATGTTGCAGAAGCATTTTTATACTTTGCACACGAGGGTTGGCGGATATGACTTAAATAATGCCTTTTATTTCAGTCGTCTCTTCTGTGAGATGTGCTACAAGAGTTTTGTTGAATTACGAGAATATAGTCATGATATCATCGGAATAAAGACGGAAATTATCTAGAAGAAAGTCTTAAAATTATGAGAAAAAAAGTTGTTTTAATTAGACAAAAGGTTGGATGATTTTGTGTTGTTTTTTTTTCTTTGTTGGAGTTCTCATGAAATTACTACTTCATTCTTCCTAATATTACAACTTTTTTCTCATGCTATTTTGACTTTATTGTCATCTGACTTTATTCTTGTATTACTAGGACCGTATTCTTATAATGTTAAAGAGAAAAAATATTTAGCCTGGTATATTTCACTGTAAAATTGACCAGAATTCAAAGTCAAAATAAACAGAAGTTATGAAACCTGCTAGTCAGACACTGAGCGTGTTGACATCACTCTGAACTATGGAAAACCCAAGGAGTGCATTGGTTTAAAAAAAATAAAATAAAATCCTGATTTTCCAAAAATTCAATGTTCAAAAACAAAAAATTTCAGCTATTGATAAAATTAATTTATTGCCCAGCCCTAGTCCAGACGTTAATGGATGTTTGGCCAGCTGGATGGATTCCAGCTACCTGTATAATGCCTGTTACTGATGCTTATATTTAATGCCCGAAATAGCGACATTGTGTTATTGTGAAGAAAGAAAAATGTCATTATTTTTGATTAATAATCATAATCAATACAAGTATTGTAATTTTCAGAATGAGATGTTGCAGTGAAGTGTTTTCCCGGTGTCGACGTGTCCTAGCTTCTCGTAGTAGATGCCCTAGTGAAATCTTTTGAAGTTTGTGTTCGAGTCTGGGGAAAAATCTGCAAAGATTGTTGTACATGGCACTATAATGTATATGGCCTAGAAAGTGTTTCCACTATTCCAGGCATCTTTTTGTTTCCACTCAGGATAAGGACACAAAGGTGGGGACGTGTGGCTACTGTGGACTGCAGTTCAAGCAGAAGCATCATCACTGAAGCATCAGCCCTGTATTTGCTTCTCTGTATAAAATAAATTATGTTGTCTAACTGGGAGAGCTTTTTTATTTTATTTTTTTAAGCAAAGCTTTTCTTTAACGAGGGAAAAAAATTAATGTGATACTTATAAATGTTTAAAAATAGAGGTTGAATTTTTCTGGATTCTGTTTAATGCAGTTCTAGAATTTGACCAACAGAGGTCAGTGCTGTGCTGCATATGCACTTCAGCTGACTGTCCAAACTGTGAATTGCTTTTTAGAGTCAAACTGTAGCTTTTTTGTTGTTGTTGCTTTTTTTAAGAATAGGTATGAAATAAAAGAACAACATATATTAATCTACATTGCTTTCACAACATTTGCAGGACTTTTATAGTCTTGAATTAATCTTGTCTATAAAAGATTAGGCTCGTGTCTGCAGAGAGGACTTTAGCTTTATAGTGCATCTCCTCTCTACGATCTGCCTGGAAAACTCTGGGCCCTTCCTGGTGAGACACAGCAGAGCGGAACAATACATGTTTGAAGAAGATCATATATATATTTCATCAGGTCTTATTCTCCACAGACCCCTGCATGCCAAATTGGCCCATGCTCGGCTCAGGCTCCAGACACCGTTGGCGTGTTCGGTCCCTGGCGATGCAGCCAGTGGAACTGCATTTTTCCACTCCACAGGGCTCAGGTTGGGTGGGGCGGGAGTTGTCAGGCTGATATAATTGGCCCTGGTGGCTCCTGGAAGTACGCCTGATGCTGTAGTTAACCTCATCTCCAGTCAGACCACAGTGGATGATTGAAGGGGTAGGGAGTGGGGTGCATTGTTAAATCGAGGCATGTGAGCCGGGTCGGTGTCAGGGAGACGACTGCTTGGTCTGGCGGTCAGTGCGTCTGGTTGGTTCGGAGGTGATGGGTGGTTGAGTTGGAGGCATCGCCGGCAGCAAAATTTTACCGATGAAACTGAGCATATGAAATGAGCTGAATGACAGAGTAGTGTTTTTTTTTTAATGCTATGTTTTACTGCACCTTTAAATTATTCACTGGTATTAAACATGCTTTCTGTTCACCCTGGAAAAGTCTGGATTCATTGAAGTATTTTCAGGTGTTTAAGGAGTATTTGTATCTCTGGACTTGGTCTATTCGTCCGTCCAATTTTCTGTCCACTCATTTGTTTGTCATCCTTGGTTCTGTCTGTACATTTATCTGTCTATCCATATCTCCCAATCTATAGATTTTTCCAATATTCATCCACTCATCGGCCTATTCCATGCATTATCTCTATTTTTCCACCCATCATCATTCATCCACCCATTTTTCCGTTTGTCGTCTTTATTATTCATTCATCAGTGTGTCCATCATCCATCTATACGTTTGTCTTCCAGTCAATTTGTCTATCCATTCATCTGTTTTTCGTCCATCAATTATCACTTTCTTTGCCCATCAACTGCCCATCCTTCCATCTGTCTGTCTATCTCTCATCAAACTTTCATCTGTCTTCCATTCATTATTGGTATCTATTCCTCATCCACCCATTTGTCCTTCAATCCACCATGTCCATTCATCCATCCATCCATCCATCGGTTTTTCTACCGTCCATCTTTCAGTTTCTTTGTCTGTCTGTCCGTCCATTTGTCCATTAGTCAATCATTCATCAGTGTGTCCATCGTCCATCCACTCATTTGATTAATTTGTCCATGTTCCACCTGTCCACTCCACCATCATTCATTCATTAGTTTTTATCCATCCAATTTGTCACTTTTGTATTGAAATGTCAAGCTTAAGTTTCTCTCAACTTTTGTAGTTACATTTGGTCAAAACGGACTTAGAATGAGCTGGGAATTTGGCTAATTCAGTGCTGGAAAAGTTTGGAATATGGGCATTAGGAATGTGTAGGAACGCTGTAGACTCATCACCCAGTATATTATCGAATTCCCCAACAGTGTATGTGTCAAGTAAGTCCAGGTTATAATTGTACATTCGACCAATTTGCGGTTTGTCTCATTGAAGGGTTCCGTTTCAGAGTGGTTTAATCAGCGCAGGGTCTACCACTACATCCAGCCCTCCTCTGTCCCTCTGCATAATATCAGAGGGTAATTGCAAATACAGCTCTGCCTGTTGTTTGACCCGCACTGCCGGGTCAGAAGCATCAAAAAAAGATACGCTCAAATGAGACTAATCATATTAGAAATGTCCCCAACGCAGAGCAATAGATAATGGAGTTAAATGCCAGGGAGTTCCTTAATACAAAGTCAACAATCACTCACTCCACACAAAACATCCTCCTCTTCTCTGTAATTGCCCTATTAAAATATTTCTACTTTCAGATGTGTCACATTACAGAGCCCCCGGCTCATTATGGAGCTCCATAACTCCAATTATCTGAGGCTCCACGTCCGGAAGCCAACCTGACCCGAAAGGGGGCTCACGGGCAGATCTGGGAGCAGCCCCATCCTCCTCAAGTCCACGCTCGCTGCGAGAGAGGGAAATCAGAAAGCTGACCTTTGGTCATTGTCTCGAGGCGACTCCACTCGGCTCGGCTTTTGGTCAGGTGACAGAGCCTCTGACCTTTACCATGAAAATAATGACTTGTTCTTGTGCCAAGAGCTCAGGGGGTTACCGTGGGGAGCGAGACACCTCTGGCGACATGAGACGGTATTTGGAGGACAGAGTTTGCACTCAGCGCTTTGATAGCCCCGGAAAAAAAACAAAAAACAAAGTGTGTGTGTGACACGACGCAAGAGACTTGGAACTGTGAGTGTATATATGCCAGTGGGTGTGTTTGCGTGTTTGGATTTGCAACAGAGGCTCAGACGGTGTTGAAAGGAAATAGGTGTCAGACTGAAGGTGCAGAGGGGAGTCATTTGAAGTTGTCAGAATTTTGTTTTAAGACATTCCATCAGAATTGTTTCAAAGCATAGAGAAAAATACACAGCTAACAGACACCAGTCTGAGTTAGTTAGATATAAACCTCTTTCCAGGTATCTTTTGGGTCTAACGTGGCCTGAACTGTCCTGGATCGCCATCAGTTTGTCCATCCTGTTTCTCTTCAACTTCAGTTTTGCTTCTGTTCAGCTGTCATGATCAACAGTGTCAAAACATTTTTAGGGGGCAAAAACAGTAAGAAATTTGTTGTTGACCAGTTATTTCTTTACTGTAGCAATGTGTCTTGGTAACTCATCTTATGGTGCTGGAATGTCCGATTGGGTTTCCATGTGGGTGGACCCCATGGAAACTTTCCAAATACACTCTGCGGTAAATCGACCATTACCAATTCTTTGAAGTAGGTGAAGACTGTTTACTCAGCACTTCTGTTTCCTCTCGTAATGCCCTCCACCCGCGATGCGGTTCAGCAAATGACTATTATTTTGTACCCAGAATGCAGTTCTACTGTATAGGACTGCTATCTTATATGGTATCGTAATCCGCTTAAAATCTATCGATGTCCAGTGTGGTCAGTTGGGCAAAATCAGAAACAGTTTTTTTTAAATCAAGATTTATTTCATTCTCTACCATTTAAAAATCTAAAACTGGTGGTTTATTCCCTCTTTTCTGGACAAATAAAAAAAACAACAAATGCATCACCCAAACGGCAAAAGGTGAGAACAAGTTTACGTCTCCTAACCGCTATACGGTTTCTTCACGACACCGCTGCTTCGAATCTGCCTCCATTCCAAGACGGGAACAAAACTGTGTTGTTCCTGGCCTGTTAAATTTAGACAAAGTGAAAAAAGAAACTCAGCGCAACTATAAAAGATAAATTAGCAGCCAGCCACAGCGAAGGTCCTGTCAGGATGATTGCAGAAGAAAGGAAAGTTTTATCGAAATAAGAAGACAGATGCCATTATTTATCATCTCAAGTCTTACTTATTTATGAAGCAGAAACAGAATGAAATTCTCGGTTGAATTCATCCTGAATTATTTAATCTGAAATGGTTAATTCCATACAAAGCCCAGGCAGATCCCTCCTCTGTTCTGATAAATACTTTATTACCGCTTCTAAATAAGAAAAAAAAAAAACAGGAGCAGGAAAAGGATAAAGATGGGAAAACAAGTTCTTTGTGTTTCTTTATGCGGCGGTTGAGAATATTTTTATTTATTGGTTTTTAGAAAAAAGCTAAGACTTTATGGCCTTTAAACATAACTATTTGAATTTGAACAATTTCTGTTACCTGCAAAGGTGGAAAAAATATTACTTATCAGATAAAGGTGTGACACTTGGTATTATCCAGATGCTTTTATGATTTTTAAAAAAAAATTTCCTATTTGTGGAAAAGATCTTCCTGCTGTCCAAGGTTGACAAAGTCAAAAAGCGCCTAATGAAAAGAGACGCATCGCTGATTGCAGCTATATCTGGAGCCGAGGTGGAAGTGGCATCGATTTAACAATTTAGCAGCACCCTCCTCTGTGTGTTTCCATTAGTCACGGCTGAATACCACCCACTCCCCCCCGTGCACCCACTCTCACACCGCCCCATTTCACTCCGTCCAAACACACACAAACAAAACACTGTGGCGCACATACACCCTCCGCCAAAGCTTCAGAGGTGCATCCCTCAGCTCCAGAAAAGGCTTTATATCATCTAAAGGGATTCCATTACAACGCCAGGACACACCAAAAACATTGCCATGCTACAGGATACACTTTTTATTTTTGTGACTTTGTGCATGTGCAGGCCGTGGTGCAAGTGTACAGTCGTGTGTTTTTCATTTCATGAGTGGAAACTGTACAGGATTTGACTCTGATCGCTGAAGTACTTTAGAGCCTACGAGTTGTAAAAGAGTTGAGGATTATTATGTTTTTAAAATAGGATCAGGTGCTACTCGCTGACTGTTTTCTATAAAGGAGCTTTTTGTGAAGTTAAAATAGCAGTAATATTTCCCTTACCTTTAGGTCAAAGATGTCTCAAGTAAGTTTGGAGATAAGTGAAAGAAATCTCAGAGAAATTGAGATCTAACTGCTGGCCATTTTAGATTATGTTACTAATTTGAAATCACTAAATATTCAAATATTATCCTAAACTGGGATATATTGTGTGTCTAGGCTTTAACTATTACCAACTTTTCCAAACTGAACACTGTGCGCTGTTAGCGTAACTAGCAGTGGCGTCTGCTAGTCACGCTAACAGACGCCACCAGCTGTATTGACACGCCTCGCCACCTTAGACTCAATCCACTCTAACCCCACAAATGTAGGATTTGCGAGGTTATCTCTTCATTTATGCAATAACACTGCATATGGTATTCTCCTTTGCTTTTAATAGTTTGGAAATGATCTGCCCAGACTCACGATAAGCCAGTCAGGCAGACTGATATCTAGCAGCTTCTGGAAACATATTTATGAACAGTAACACAGGCAATGTTTGTTAAAAATGTTCTATTCTTAAAGTAATCAATGGCAGCTAGGATGGAGCTAAGCTAAGATGGCTTAGCTAGCATTGATGTTAGCTAAGTTAGTGTTAGTTAGTTTGGCTTAAATTAGCTTGCTAGCCTTCTCCTAGTTGTGAGTCGCTTGGACATTTTTTGGTATGTACCATCTTTGATGCTGCTGACCAACCTGACGGCCATTTACAAATTCAAAACATTTCTGCCACTCCAGGTGGATCTGGAGCAGACTGATGGATCACAGCTGATGTATCGATACAACTAGCAAGGCTAATCGATGTAACTTTAGCTTTGTTAAAGTTACATTGTCGTACACACCTCGCACAAGTGATGGTCGTTCTTTTAGCTTAATAACAGTGATGCTATTCGGCTAAATACAAACAAGCTGGATAAGCGAAAATGTGTAGATACCTAACATATGTTAGTATAACTTTTTATAAATTTGAGTCGTTTTAAATGGACAAGATCAGCTTGAGCTGAGACTCCTGTCTGACTAGCTATCAGCCTTTGACCGGTCTGAGGATTTCTTCACTTTTTCTCAGATTTTCAGTAAAAAGGCATCCTTTGAATACACATAGGGGAACTTTACTGATGAAGCCTACACAGAATCTCATTTTGATACCTAAGCTACAAATGTAATTCATACTTTATCACCAGTTTTCATCAAGCAAAACTTTGAATTTCTTTCTGGGTGGAAAGTGTAGGAGTGTTTTAGGACCAGACCAGCCTTACAGTATAAAACAGACACAAAGACCGCTGGAGGTTGCATCACTGCTACATGGAAAATTCTACTGACATTTTTTTTCTTTAGAGCTAAAATAATTTCTTTACCATTAACCTGTTCATGATCTACAGTATGGTGGCAGAACAAATCCCATTTAAGACTCAAGTTTGTTTTTCTTTTTTGCAAGGAACCAAGTCTTGTATTGGAGAACTTGATGTTTGAGGTGCAGTCCCTCCATTCCATCATGGGAAGCAAAATGTAGACTTTTGTTTTTAGTCCATACATCCCAGTGCTACAATGTTCATAGACTACAAACACTGTGTAGACTGCAAGAGTTCAAAGGACTGTACAGACGTCCCGTTGTCGTTGAGGCCTTTCCACGCCTCCGCTGGTTTGGGCTGCTGGAACGGAGGACCGTGGAACACTCCGTCCACCCACTCTCTCAGTGTGGCCACTGGAGACTCTTGTCGCCTGTCCACACTGGTGAGCGCCATGTTTGTCGAGTACACGGGAGAGGAGGACCGGGTCGACGATAGCATGCATGGGGGGTATTCAGGTGGGGAGCCGGCTTCTGGGGGAACAGCAGTGCGCGCGATAGACCAGATTTTGGGCTTCGTGTCGGGACTGCGAAGGTTTGGATTCATGTAGAAGGAGCTGCTTTGATGGTTGACTGGTGTTAGCTTGGGGCAATCCACAGACAGTCTTTGCCCACGTGGGTGTTCTGCGTTTGAGTTTGCTTCTTCGCCCTCTGGTAGAACATGTGACTTCGGGTCACTTTCAGAAGCATCTGACTCCACCATGTCGAAGTCTTCAAGGTCACTCTGCAGTTCTCCACATCGTTGATCTGCAAATGACAATCAGTTCAGGCAACAGTGAGACTGTGATTGCCAATTGCATCCAAAAGATGAGGAACTGGCTCTGGACTTTCTTACCGTGAAGGTGTGTGCTACTTCTAAGCGGCTTCTCGGCTTCACTGCTGTCCTCATCACAGCCTCTCTCGTCAGACGTTTTACAAGCTCTTGGTGACCATGTCACCTTGTTCTCTTTTTTTAGTCTCCTGCGTGCGTTGGCGAACCACGTAGACACCTGAAGGGCACACAGAGGCACTTAAAATGAGTTCCAGATGAAGGGAAATTGTAGTAAAAGACCACCAAAAGAAAAAAATATCTGCATGATATTTGGAAAACATAACACAGCAATGAATATTGAGTTGAAGACATTCATTGCCAAATTTTCTGCATTATCGTCATCTTTTCCCAGTATTTTTATGTGAACACCATTTTTCCTTAAGCTTTAATGTCTTGGCCCAATCCTGTGTCAGTACACAGGATTTTGAAAGTCCATCCAATTGGCAGGGTTTGAATCTATGGTACATATAGGATGTAGCCCACAAAATATTGCTTCCAAGCTGTCTTTGGAATCAAGGTATTGCACAAACTTCCATTCAATTTATTGTGGAGCGCTAAGAAAAAAAAACAAATGAAGCGTTACCGTTATAGGTGTTATGAGATGTGACATACTGCAGTATTTCTCTATCCAAGTCCTGATTGTGTCAGCGTGCCACTTTGCCTGGTTAAGTAATTGTAAGCTGTTAAATTGAGTCTTTCCTTTCCAAGTTAGTTTTCCAAGTAGTTTAGAGTTTTCAAGACATCTACTTCCTTTCCAAATAGCTGTCCGATTATGCTGATTGTCAACATATCAAGATTTCTTGCTGAACTGGCCTTCACCTTTTAAATTATTTAGAGGGCAAGATTTTGGATAACGGAGAACAGAAAGTCATCAGCGATGAGACAAAACGAGATGAGAATGAGTTTATAAGCATTGTGAGAATATCCGTTAGCCGCTAAAGACAGTAAAAGTTGGCATCACTTTGAAGCTAAACAGCAGCGCTAAACCTAATTCTGTTCTTTAGCGAATCTGGACTGAGTTTTAGCATTTTTATAGCTTAAATCAAAACTACACAGACTTATCAATTCTACACAGAACAGAAGCTCTTTGTGTAAACATGAAAAAGGAGCATTTTCTTATTCTTTTTTAGCATTAGATTTGGACAAACATGGCAAATGCTATATTTATACTTGGACTGGAACGTTGACTTCAGATTATTTGTAAAAAAAAAATATATATATATAATTGATTCATTGTTTCATGTTTAAGTATTCATGTAATAACCAGTAAGTGTTGAGCATTTCTGGGGAAATAAAAATCACCTGTGTGAGCGTCATCCTGGTGATGATGGCCAGCATGATCTTCTCCCCCTTGGTGGGGTACGGGTTCTTCTGGTGCTCCTGCAGCCAGGCCTTCAGGGTGCTGGTGGTCTCCCTGGTGGCATTCTTACGACGGGAGGAGCTGTCCGAGCAGGAATACCTGAACCATCGACAATAGACATGGGCAACAGAGAGGAAATGGTTGTAAAAAATGTTTTTACTTCTTTCTTTTTATTTAGCGCTAAAAAAAGTCTTGAAATTTACCACAATCAAATGTTTTCATGTCCATGGCCACATTCAGACGGTTTAACAATGTTTACATATGATAACAATACAGTGTATTATAATTATATATTAAACAGCAGATGTTTTACCTAGTAAATGGTTAAAATCACAACGTCTTTCAGCTGAGAGAACGAGTTAACTTACCCATATCTGTCATAAGGATATTGACCAAATGTGTATTCATAAGGATAATAGGCAGCGCTCTGAGATGTCCCCAAATGCACGGGTGCAGTTTCTTTGGGATCTAGTGGCCCCTAAAAGTGTTAAAGTTAAAAATCAGATATACAATTTCCCTACATTCTTTGCTGACCTGTGCAAAGTGGTTTCCATTTGTATCAGTGCTAAAAGCATAAAAGTGAGGCCTGGCTCTCACCCTGGAATAGAGAGAGGAGGCGTCGCTGGCGCATGTGTTGTAGTAGCTGTGGCTCTTTGGGTAAGCGCCGCCGTAGACCCCGACGCCGCTTTCAGGAGGAAGCTGGTGGCCCGGGGAGCGCAGCACCGGGTGGGTCGCAGGAGAACCAGAGGCCATCAGAAACTATGGAGAAAACAGCATCAGTAGTTTTATTCAAATGTTCAAATGTAATGGCATAAACTTCTAATGACCAATCAATTTGTTTTCAGTTACGTCAACAGTTTTCATATAAAAAACAACAGTAGGCGACAAAATGAACAGACCGACGCTGAACATAAAACCTCTAAGTAGAGCTTCCAGGCAAGAATGTTCAAACTGAGAACACAAGTAACTGAAAAATGAAAACAAATGAACCAATAAATACAGAAACCAAAACTAAAATCTACATTTCATTTAAGCAGCTATATAAAAGCTAACAAATCACTGCAGTAAAAAAAGATAAAACATGACCAACACAATGTCGAGCTAAAATTGCCTGGTAAAAAGTAAACCATTAAATCCCTTGAATATTTATGTACAGTTGATTGATCACAAACACAAACCAATAAGTGATGTAAAGGAACACATTTCAAATCAATATATGAAGTCAAAACTACAAGACCCTGGTAAAAACTAAATTAAATTAAGATAAAATTTACATTTACTTTAATCGCAACAATAAAACAAATACATACAATTATTCAACATCTATATAAACTTAAAAAAAAGTGCCTAATTAAATAAATAAATAAACTAAAGCCTTCAGAAGCATAGTTTATTTAAAATTAATAATGTTGCAGTTTTATCATTTTGATTATTCAAGAAGTTAAACTCAAAGTGCCTCGAGGAAACTAGTAAATCCACTTAAACAAATAACTGAAAATTATTAAGATATCAACACAAAACAGTTATTTTAAACCAACATGAAGTCAAACCAAAGGTGGCCAGTAAAATAAACAAATATAAGGAAAACAGGAGGATTAACAGAAAAGGTAACAATAATAGAATGAAATTAAAAAATAAATACAGATGTAAAAAAACAAAACAAAACAAACCAAATAGTTCCGGTGAAGTGAGTGTAGAGGGATTTACTGCACAACTCTGTTTTATCTTGAAAATATTTACTTAAATGAACGCACAAAAGGAGCTTTTCGCAATCAACACAGTAATAAAGTTAATAAATCAAAATAACTTTTTGACGTCTTCACCTGTGGTGTGGTGGAGTAGGAATATCCCAGCTGTGGATACGCCATGGTTCAAAGTAGGGGGGAAAAAACCCGCAAAGGTGGAAGGAAACCGCGTGGCCACGTCCAATAGCATCCGTACCACCTGCAGCTTGTTTTCCCACGGAAACTAATTCAGAGACACTCTTATGTTCCGGGGGTTTTTTAGGGGTTTTTTTGTTGTTTTTTTAAGATCACAAAATCATCAACGCTCTGATCCAAGTAGTGGCGCGCGGACGTTTAAGCGCAGCTGTCATCCCTGCGCGCCTCAGGAAGCGACTTCTCCCTCCGCCGCCGCAGCTTTCTACAGCCTCCCTGCTCTCTTACAGCCATCAGGCTTTGGTTTGTGTGTGTGTGTGTGTGTGTGTGTGATCTAAGCACGCGTCTCCCTGTGATGCGCTCTTTGGATTTTAAGGCGCGTCTCCCTCTGACGTCAGCCCGGTGTGCCCGTCAGGACGAAGAAACTCACCCAATTAATTCCCCTCCCATCCCAGCTTCCTTTTCAGCCCCTCCATCCAGCAGGACGGCTCGGATCCACTCAGATCCAGTCCCCCCAGGGCGCCAAGAGCGCGCGATCAATTCTCCAAACAAACACCCACAGCTGGCGATGTTTGCACGCGCTACGAACATTTTACAACCTCGCGTGGCCAGAGGAGCGTTCCGGAGGAGAGGGACGGTGATGCGTTGACACCGCATTGACACGGGATGATTGATGACTACAACCTGATATTAGCATAATCGTTTTTGCCTCTGTAGTTTAGATAACTTGTCACCGCGGAGAAATCTCGCTGTCACCCACATATTCATGAGTGGGGAGTGGAAGGGGGAGTGGGGAGGATTTCAGGTCTCCCCCGAGCAAATTAATCAAACAATAAACAGTCCACGCATTCCCTTGAGTAAGCACCTTTAGCAGCTGAATGGCTTGTCATGTTTTTAATAACTAAGTCTTAAGATGCGCGGAGGAGGAAGTGGGGACGCTGTTCCTTCAGTCTGCTGCCTTTTTGGTCTTAGAGAATTGAGGAGATAAATGGGAAGAGAGGTAGATTTAAAATGCAACAATGTTTATATTCTGTAAAACATACATATATATTTATATACAAAACTGAGCAGGGGCGGAGCTTCGGGGGTGGGGGCGGGGGGCCCCCTGCCCGGGTCTGGATGGGAGGCAGAATATGACTCAAGATCACAGAAGGCGGGTCTCTCCTGTTGAGTATGAGGTATATGGAATTAGAAAGGTACCCCAGTAGATTATATAGTACGGTGCCCCAGTCATTGTTGACTCATGGTTGCTAAAAACTTTACAAAACCGACTGATTTTAGTGACAGAATAAAATGTTGTGCTACATGACTGGCTTTATTTAGATTTACGACACACAAAATTACAAGTGGATTGTCCATATTGTCTCCAAGTGTATTCTGGGTAAAGCTTGTCACCAGCTGTCCACCAATGTCATCATCAGTCACTTGGCAACAGATGGCAAACTAGCTCGATTTTCTACGACTAAGTTAACATGAGTTGAGCTCCATGGAGCGGCAAAGTGAAAAGGATGGAAAAAAGAGAGCAAGGAAAAGCCAAAAACTGGACGCATATTTTGTTCCTCGTCTTGGAGATGAACTGGACTTTTTTGTTGGCAGCGATTCAGACCCGCCAAAACTGGCAGCCCAGTGAAGGAGCCGGACTAGTTACAGGTAGCAACTCTGATATTATTCACAAAGTGTGAGTTAACTGTAGACTGATTGTAAATTGTATCAGCCGAGCCGCCGAGCTAACATCCCCTTTTCTCTGTCGGTGGAACAGCGGTGAAGTCAGGGACTGAAGGCTGAGTTAGTCGCTTTAATAGTTCGGGTTGAGCGTGTTTTTGAGCCAAGACAGCAGTAGGCCGTTTATAGTTCAGGTTTACATTGGCGCCGCCTGGAAGACCATCTCCAGACCGTCCAATTTGTGTGAACGGCGGCGCGCGCGATCCGCGCCGAGTTACAAAGATCCAGATGTGCACGAGGCGCTGCGACACACTGCGCATGCGCCGCGTGCCTCTGCGTGTCCGCTTCAACGCCTCAACAATAAACCTAGCTTCAGCAGTTGCCAGCTGCTCCAGGCTCTGAGTTGAAATTGATAAAGTGTCAAAATGATCCGAACTCAACGCGGTTCTGAACTGATATAAATTTGTGTCGTTTCATTAGCCTGATGTCTCTGTTGTTCTCTTGGTTTCTTGTACTTCATGTCAGATGGATTTCAGAATGACATATTCGCTCTCTGTGGTGGTGAAACTTGTAAGCTCCGCTATTGCGGCATGTTTATGTTGTAAAGTTAAATTATCATGAGCTTCATTAATTGGGTATAAAGGGCCCGGTCATTAGCCCCGCCCCCCGGCCCGACGCTGACTTGTTCCGCTACTGTAATTGAGCTATCCTGTGGATAAAATAAGGGGGGAAAAAGCAAGTTGTGAGAAACTAAATCAAAACAGCGGTAATCAAGGTTCTTTTTGTTTTTTACAAGGCACTATAAAACGTAATTTTGGGGAGTTGTGAAGTTATTTAAATAGTGTAGATGTAGCAGCCAACTGTTATTCCCAGTGGCTAGTCTGTTTATATGGGTTCTACTATGTAGAAACATTTTAAATGGGCAGTATCATGTATTTTCTAGGCACATAGTGCCATTTTATAGCACAATCAAGTAGTTGTTACCTTCAGCTGTTGTATAAATGCTGTAAATATCACACATATCTTAACCCTCCCACAGTTCTAGTAGAATGTTTAGGCAAATGACGATCGGACAGCCGGGAAGCAATGGGGGAGGAGGGTCGTCCTGTCAGACCGTCAGTTCCCAAACCACTCGCCAAGAGAAAGAAAAACTAGCAAAAGCGCACACAGGGTCAGTGCAGCTCCTCCCATACACAGTAAAAAGCTTGTGGGGTTCAAATGAGCCCATCTCTTAAGACAATTAGAGGGTCAAAAGAAATCTGACTTTGCAATTCGACGCCTTGAAATTGGCATCTCTTTAAGAAGCTTTTCTCTAACAATTTGCGCTTAGCACATCATCACAATGTTCCCATGATGCCGTTTACAGCCATTCTGAGAAGCGCTGTACTGAGAAGAAGTTCACATGAGCTCAACAGACGTGCAGTTCCATCAGGTGTTTGCTAATTGCTGCTGGCTAGTCTGAAGGAGCTGAGTGGGAGAGGGGCGCTCTGTGATGAGGGAATAACATTACAATACCCTATTCCACTTATGAGATGGGTTGCTGTGAAAACCTAAATATTGTTTTGCAGAAACACTCTACGTCATTCTGGAGAGTCCTTAGGCAATCGCAGGCTAAAAGGGAACTTCAGGTCTTTGAAGGAACACATCTCAGCCTATTTCAATACTGGAGCCCATCTTCCCAATTGATGGGCTCAAGGAGGCAGTTAGAATCTCGATGGACCTGTAAATCAAGAGTATTTTGACCCAGGTCTTTCTTTCACTACATCAGAGCTGAACATGAGCCACATGACTGCAGACATGAACCATGATGGAGCAACGTCCTGAAGATCTGCAATATTTTATGGTGGGAATTTTTTTTTTTATCTCTTTACTTCCAATTATGGACCAAATTCAAGACTCAGGCAATCCAAACTCCTGTGGCGTTTCGGGCCACAGGAGGTAGTAGGATTATTTCTGTAGTGTGGTTATAATGGACTCAAAGGTGACTCTCCAAAGGAACCCTGAGTAAAAACTGTTGTTCAGAGTTCTGAGAATCATAAGCCAAGGCAAATGTCTGCGCACCAATGATATAAAACCCCCCATCTGGAGCATTCTTCTTAGAAAATGTTAGAGATTTTAAGGAAACACAGTTAAGCTGACTATCTCTGGAGAGAACTGGATGGAGCACTGAAGACTCTTCAGTGGTAGAAATTTGGGCTTTTCATAGGAAAGGAAATTCAACTAAGCATATTAAAGCCACAACAAAATGTTAGAACACTGTATGTACTGGCCATAATCTAAGTTTCACTGAATATTAAACAAACAAAGATCTGTCTGTAATGAGTTTCTCTGATTGGTTAGATGTTCTAATGCATATTTTTCTAAAACGACCTAAATTCTGCTGTTTTCAGTTTGTTTCTTATCTTTGCCAACCAGTTAACATTTTATACTTTAACCTTGTCTTCTAGATACTGAGTCAGCAAGCATCGTCCCCATGAATGCTGATGCCTCAGACAAATTTTTGGTGAACGCGTGGTGGCCTCCTTTTTACTTAAACACAAACTTTCTGGAGTTTTGTAATGGCCCTGATGAATGGAACAACCAAAACATGTCTGTCTGTTAATAATCCTGGTTCCTGAGTCTTTCAAGAGTTGCGTGAATCTTCAACGCTCCAGATCTTTGTCGCATTCCATGCACATTGCATGTAGGTGAATTTGTGCCACGAACTTCTGAAAATCTAACAACACACAGGACTTACTAGCTTTAGCAGCTTGATCAGTCTTTTCATATCACATCATAGTGGTAGGTTGAAAACGGAGAACTCAAGGGTGGATGATATTGGAGCTTTCAACTCACCACTACAATGTGTTGTGAAAAGGTAATCAAGCTCCTTATTACCTTCCAAATGATCAAGAAAATGTATTTCTCTGGTAGTCAAATGCATTTATGGCATGTGACTCAAATTTCCCTCTAATATCACAAGGAGACAGGAAAGGATAATTTATCTGATAACTGTCAACTTCCTGTTTTCAATGCATGTAGTAATGTCCTCAAGTTCTAGAAAGACAGACACTTTGGGTGGAAAGACAAGTCAACGCTTGGCTTCTATATACTTCCACTTGGGGCACTAACAAGAATTGTCGAGAAGTTACAGAGAAACAGAACAACTATGAAAACAAAGGAGAGTTGAGTAAGGAGCTTTTCGTGCAAGGCTCCGTCGTTAAAAAGTGGATGAAGGGAAAAGGACGCGCGTAAAAAGAGACAAACTTGGGGAGCCGAAGAAATCGTTAAGAGCCGGGGGGATCTGAAATGGAGCGAGGGGATGTGGAGAGGTAAAAGGACAAAAATATTCCCAGTGCACCCAGAGTGAGGCCGGAACAACAGAGCTGCATCACCAGAAAGCATCTTGGTCCCCCGCCGGGGACGGCGCATCTGTGTACCGGTCCTTGATTGACATTCCATTTGTCCCGTGAAAGGTGCTCATATAGCGAACATGGACTCACTGTCTTCCCCCTCATCTGTGCTCAAAGCTCGGAAATGAAGCTATCTCCCTGCGCTGGCGTTGCGCGTCTCCACACAAAAACATATGTCATTCAAAGAAAATGGCAATTTGTTTAGCCGCTGACAATGAACATGATTGGGTTTAATCTTTGTCTCGCTGGTGTTTATGGTGAAACAACTTGTGAGGTTTACAGAGACGAACAGACTGTAGATGGAGTTTATCTTTTTTTCTTCCAGGTTGCTGCCCAAGGAGGGACTATAATTCACGCATAGCACACAAAAGGTGCGCGGGTAATGCCATTTCCCTCTTTTTGAATATTCAATAAACTACTTGTATATTAAAATATGGTCTGTTTATAAATTTATGCCACAGCTCTAGTATATATTTCTTAAGGCTCTGCGTTCGTTAGACCGTGATTATTTCTTTCTGATCTCGCTCCCCTCACATCAATCATTGATTCTAGATGCTCCACAGAAAAAAAAAAAAAAAGGAGAGAGGAAACTCATTCTTTCATTCTTCCGTCCCGCATTCAGCTCCGGCTATTCTACAGAAGGGTGAGGGCGTAGGGGAGGTTAACGATAGAAACGTGTTCATGTGAGCGGCAGAGGAGGGGACGAGCGCTGAGGAAAGTGTTTGCAGGGAACAGCCAAACAACTCCAATCACAAGTTCCTTCAATCACGCCGTGTTTCGTGTTTGAGCGTTTTCTACCTTAAGTCTGAAATCTATGCAATTTTAATCTGTTTAACATGTAGATGCTTTTTCAGCCTCTGTCTTGTTTTCTAGCTATTTCACCTTAAAAAAAAATGGGGGAGGTGGGTACAGATGAAAGTAGAGGGAAAGTGGAGTGGTTATTTTTATTGGTTTTTTTTCTGCTTGTTTCCAGAATGAAATCAAGTATATTTTTGTCTCTCACAGTCGTTCAAATTAATTTGAGATTCTGAAGTTACCCTTGGGTGTGAGTGGGTGAGGTTGTTTAATGTGTCTGGGTTTTCCCCCAGATGGACAGCAGCCCTGTCCAGGTCATACCGGACCTCTTGCAGTCCTTCTTTTTATTATTATTGTTTGTAATGGTAAGCTGGACAATTTGTATTAGTCCTAACCAGTGAAGATAATCAAATATTATGTATGTGACAACTAAGACTGGGACTTTAACATGTCGCTTTTGATTAATTTATTACATAGATTTTAACGTGAACATTTTTAACGTAATTATTAACTTTTTTGTGTTTATTTGGGTTTTTTTTGTTGTTGTTTTTTTACGTACAATGGTTCCAATTGGAACCCATGTATTTGTGTGTTTCTGGTACACCCATAAATCTGCTGCACAAGCGACATCAGCAAACAAAAAACAAAGCCGCTTCTCTTGGCCAACTGGGAGTTCATTTTTACTTAATAAAACAATCTGATTGGACACTGGAAAAGACCGTTGTCATCGTCCATGCATCACATAGAAAGAAATAAGTATTTTTTCAAAGCAGCTTCATTTTTTTTTTTTTGAGTGACCATCATAAAGCTCTGATCTCTTTTGGCATTTGTGCTCCTAAAAAAAAATTGTAGCCTTTACGAAATGTGGATTGTGTTTCTCTCCACTCTTACTCCAGACTCTGGGACCGACCGTGATTTCCAAATGAAATCCAAACTTTACTTTCATCTGAAAAGAGAACTTTGAACCACTGAGAAACAGCCTGGTTCTTGTCAGCTTCTGATGTTGGCTCCAATTCAGGATTCATTTGTGCGAACTGATGTGAAGCCTCAGTCTGCTCCTTGTGACGCTCCCCCTAATCCTAAAATGGATTTTACTTGACAATCTTGTCAAGGTTGTGATTATCCCTGTCACCGATGCACTTTATTTTTTACTTCCACTCAACGTTCTATGAAAAGGCTACAACTATTTTCACAATGTTCTAACTCTCTGACACACTGAACCAGAAGCAAAGCATGTTTGCTCTATGGCAGGGGTCTCAAACTCCAGTCCTCGAGGGCCGGAGTCCTGCAACGTTTAGATGTGCCTCTGCTGCACCACCTGAATAGAAAAATTAGGTCGTTAGCAGGACTCTGGAGATCTTATCTACACAAGGAGGAGGTAATTAAGCCATTTCATTCCAGCGTTTTGTACCTGTAGCACAGTGGTGCCCAAAGTGGGTCCTCAAGGCCAGGCGTCCTGCATGTTTTAGTTCTCTCCCTGGTTTAACGTACCTGGAGCCAAAGAAGAACATTGACATGCTGAAAAGGTTGTTATTACCGGCAGGGAGAGAACTAAAACAAGCAGGATGCTGGCCCTCGAGGACCCACTTTGGACACCCCTGCTGTAGCACATCTAAAATCTGCAGGACACTGGCCCTTGAGGATTGGAGTTTGAGACCCCTGTTCTATGGGATGACTCCATATATCAGGAGATTCAGCCATATTTATCCTTTTTTTTAAAAAAAAACCCCAAAACAAAACAAGAAAGATATAGCCAGTTCTGAATGAGATATGAAAGTAGCCTCTTTCCTTTCGACCACAAGACACAGCCTCTTGTTAACCACGAAAGCACACACCTGCGAACAAGTGCAAAGAAGCCTCGTCCTGCTCCACAAACAAGCCACCGAGCAACCTGTCTGACCACCGAGCAGCAGCAGCTATGCTGGCATCTGCCTCCGCCCCCCGTCTCGTCTAATAAGAGCGCCGCGGCGGAGCCGTCCGACTCCAGAGTGAGAGGCTATAAATGCCCCGGTCTTCCTCATCAATGATGCAGGACGCCGGAACAGAGACAAGCTAATCCTCTTAGCCGCTGCGCAGTGCGCGCGCGGGTGTCTGCGTGTGTGCGCGCGGTAAAAGAGGCAGACGCAGAACGATGTTGAGGCGGGTTTAGGCTACAGGCAGCTCTTAAGAGTGTGTACAGTTTGGAGTTGAGCCCTGGGAGGCCAGCCGTATTCCTCCCCATCGCTTCCACTTCATTACTCCGGCAGCGGACATGCATTATTCAGCTCCGCCAGCCTCGGTCCGCGGGGACCGATAGATAGAGCCTTCAACAAACACTTGAACTCGCCGTCGTTTGCTCAGAGGGCCACGCTGATTGTTTGGTCATTTTGTGCATCGCAGAAGTATTGATACCTTCTGAACTTTTGTTTTCATTGTAACGTTTTATCCACAGAGTTATCTGTGTGATAGACTATGAATCACTGCAGTGGAAGCAAAACGATGCATCAATGCCAAAGTTTTCTACAAAAAAAATTTAATTTGGAAATTAGCATTTGCATTCTTTACCTCTGAACCTTAGTTTTCTACGTTTCAAAGGACCAAAGTTTACACAGATTTTTTTTTTTTTAACAAAATAAACACAGGTTGAATGTAGAGCATATTCAAACTTCCTTTTGCAAATTTTTATTCTCAATTTGATTTGGATCTGGACTCGGACTGCGCCATTCCAACACCTGACTATCCATTTATTTAAGAAAACCAGTGTTTTTTAAAGCGGTGACCCCCAGGGGGAGCCAGAGAGGCATTAACCCTAAGATGAGAAGAAAAAATGGAGGGGGAAAAAACTGAATACAATACATTTTTCAACATACATTTTTTATAGAAATTTGTAAGAATAAAATTTTATCTAGTTTTCAATCATTACAAAGCGCAAGTTAAAATCTGTTAATGAAATGTTATTTGCCATGATTATCTTTCTGAAAAATACCAAGCTGCTTTGCTCCTTTACCTAAGCAAGCGTGAAACTTCTGAAGTTTCTGACAAGAAAAAACCCGAAAGAACGATCTGGCATTTCTGCTGTGGAGGGCATGGGTGCAAAAACCCAGAAGAACTTCTGGCCAACTAAAATTAAAGTTATGAGGCAGCATTCATGGTGAACAAATATTGCCACTTTTCTAAAATAATGACCTAAGTAATTTTTTTTTGCCCAGTCCCAGAAAAACATTTTAGCTCACCTCAACTATGTTATTTTGTCTGTGTTTAAAATGTAATGCAGAATTATAACAGTAGAAAAATCAGTGTTCTGGTATGCATTTGAACTTTTTGTAGGGCAAAGATATATATATATATATATATATATATATATATATCTACTGTATATAGGCTATAACAATTATGAAACCTTGAAAAATTTTGGTTATTGTTAAAAATGCAGAATGTTTCTAATAATTATTTGAATTCCTTAATGAGACAGAACTAAAATGCAAAATGATCAACTAAAAAATTAATCCCCAAAACCAAAAAAGTATACAAGAATGCACATTTAATCACAGAGCTGCAAGTCTGCTTTACAGGGAACTCCACTAACTCAGGGATTCATCGCTTCATTCTTAACAGCAAATCACTGCTTAGACCTCAGGTGCCATCCTCTGGTGTTTTGAAGCTACTGCAGCTAAAAAACACCAAAAAAAACTGTGAATGGGGGATGCAGTGATGCGAACGTCTCTGTGTGGTGTTGTTACCCTCAGGGTGCAAAGGGCTCAGCTTGCAGAAGTTATTGACCGGGGTTAAGGGATCAGCACAGTGTGGTGACCAAACCAAAGACAACAAAGTAGCCCTGAGTGTCTGCATGCATAGTTATACTTAGGTGTGGTTTTCAGATTTCATGTTCCATCTCTGGTTGGACCTCCCAGGATTTAAGGCCACCAACAGTGTCGGGCTTTAAATGAATTTACTCCATTTTAGACACAAAGATGAGTTGCTGAATGCCTCACGGTTGTTCTTATAAACAGAGAAAGTCACAGGGAAGTTAATTACTATATCAAACTTAACTTTCTAGAGCTCAAATCAACTCTATTTCTATAGCGCACTTCAGGAACAAGGCTGTTCAAAGTGCTTTGCATCATAAAAACACCTTACAGTCACACATTATGAAACAAGCAATAAACATGACATTTAGTTAGATATCATCACAATCATCAAGAAAATATACATTAAATATGTTGATCAGTGTTCTACTTACTGCTAATCAAAGTCAACTCTGAGCAGGTGGTGTTTGTAGTCCTGATTTACAGAAACTCCGTATTTCGGCTGTTTTGCAGCTTTCTGGAAGTTTGTTTTAGATTACTGGAGCATAGAAGCTGAATGCTGCTTCTGCATGTTTGGTTCTGGGAATGCAAAGTTGACCAGTGGACCAGTGTTTGATACACCAACAATAAGACATCTGTAATATGTTTTGGTACTAAACCAAACTTTGTGAAGACACTACTGTAGTAATCAAGGCCACAAAATGCATGGATGAGTTTCTCTAGAACTTGCTAACACATTAGTCCTTCAATCCTGGACATGTTCTTCAGGTGACAGATGACTCGCTTTGTAATTGTCTTTATGTGACTCTGAAGGTTCAGCTTAGCTCATGGCTGTGTGATATTAAAGGGATTGCTTATTCTAATCATACCACAAAATAAAAAGCCAAAGAGAGCCTCCCTTTTCTCCAAAGTCAAGGACTGATTGGGGCTTTAAACTATAAAATCAACCAGAACTCATGCAGCCCAGCTGACGGAGAAGTTGCATGTGATATCACTCCGTTAAGTGCTTCTTTCTAGTGTGCTGACGTTCCCCTGAGAAAGGCTGGGCAATCATTTCCTCCTTTGGCTCCTTTGGGAGCGAGGCTGCTGGTTTTCTGTGTCCACTCCAATCACGTCGCTAATGGAGAGGCGGGTTAGCATCTGTGACAGTGGGAAACCAGATCTCCACTCCCCCCAGAGTGTGTGTGTCTCCTGCAGATAAACAGTTGGCAGGTTTCCCCTTTCCCCGTGAACGTGCGCGAACACACACACACACACACACACACACACCAAGAGGAAAACACAAGCTGGACGGGGTTAATACACTCCATTAAGCTCTATTACCCTAAACGACTTGGGCAAATGAATGAGGACTCACATTGCATCGCAAACTGTTTGCGTGCGCACACGCACATGCACACATTTCATGTGTAATTACACTGTGAAGATATGTGACCCGTGAGTCATATCTCATTATCCACCAAGTGAAAGACAGCAGAGGGAGGGAGGAAGAGCGCGGCGCTACTACTGTTCACTGGGCACAAACCACGTCTTCAAACTGCTCCTCAGACAAACCCACAGAAAGCGTCTCTCTGAAAGGTGTTGAAATCTTTATTTCAGCGGGAGGTTAAAAATGATTACAAAGTTCAGGCATAGTTCAAGACTGCTGCCTCCATAGAAATTGACTACTTATTAGCAACACACTCCAAAAATCTGTTTTCCTCGAGGAGTGGCAAGAAGAAAGCTAGTGTTGAAGGAAAACTGTAAGAAATCATGTTTGCAGTTTGCCATAAGCCCAGTAGGGATCACAGTTTCTGATCACATGACACAAAACTATATTTCTTGCTGTACTTTTCAGATTGTTATGTGTAACAAATCTTTTCAAAACCCTGTCTTATTTTTCTTTGATTTTAGTGTTTTCTTTTAGCTTACAACAGGGGTGCCCAAAGTCGGTCCTCGAGGGCCGGCATCCTGCACGTTTTAGTTCTCTCCCTCGTTTAACACACCTGGATCAAATGATGGCTTGTTAGAAGGCCTAAGAAGAACACTGACATGCT
>CAEFZX010005248.1:0-10188 GCA_903066825.1 Alfaro cultratus | reverse complement strand
GTTGATTCTCATAACAGATCAGCTGGCCGGCTCCTCTGTGGTTCTACATGTCGATGTTATTTTGTCGTTAAGTGTCAGAGAATCGTTCAGAGGAACTGTTCAGCAGCTGCTCGTCTCTCCACTCAGAATAAAAATTCAGATCCAAACTTGTTGTTCGGGGAGCGTCGTTCATGTTGCTTTGGTGATTGACAACCTCTGACTGCTCTCCCTATACGACTGATTAATCAGAATCGCTGCTCCCTGATTGGCCGGCTGACACACTGACACATTGACTGACAGCAGGATAACCTGATTACCGGAGCGCCCTGGCAGCCCGTCCAGGCTGCAGCGTCTCTGCTCTCTGATTGGCTGCCAGGCTAATTGACTTGCAAAGAGGAAGCAGCAATTAGAAGAGAAACAACAGGAGCGCGCTCCACCCGGCCGTCCTCCATGATGACTTTCTGATTGCAATCACGACCGCCGCATAAAGAGACGCACATAAACACACCGTCGCCGTGGAAAACGGCGCCTTCATTCAGCCTGTGGCAGCGATCTGATTGGCCGGAGAAGGAGCAGGACATGAACACCAGCAGGAACGTTCAGCTCTACCGTAACATCCAGACGTTACGTTCAAACTGTGATGCAGATAAAACAGGACTTTTCACCAGAAGACAAGAAAGACGGAGGGAGAAGGAGGAAGTTTTCCTCTTTCTTCATTTTTTTGCGGTGACAGAAAAATCTGAAGGTTTTCCGTCATTTTGACGGATTGTAATTCACCCTCCTGGCCACTTGGAGGAGACATTTTCAACTTTACGCTCAGTAAATGGCGGCTGGAACCACATCAATATTTAAAATTTCTTTCCGAGTTTAAGACGGTTTTAGTAGAGACAACCTCAGGAACCAATCACAGTACAGCAGAGACAACTTCAGGAACCAATCACAGTCCAGCAGAGACAACCCAACGTCCAGGATGTTTTCTGACTTTCATCCGCCATCTTGATCCTGCCCAAACCTCTCCATAAAGAGGTTTGGTATCTACGGCGCCCCCTGCTGACCAGATAACTCAGTAATTTATCCAGTTCACGGATGAGGGACTCAGTAAATCAGAGCTTTGCTTCCTCCCTAATGGTTGGTTTATGTTCCCTCTCTGCCTCTGAGCCTCCAGATAAGCTGAGCGTTTCTCCATGTCGGCGTGTTTAACTCCAGCAGGTCGTCACCGGCGCCGCTGACCTTCATCAGGACCATCACTCCACTTCCAGGAAGCCTCTCCGCAGGAGGCGTCGCTGCGGTCGGGACGCGTCGTAAAGCCGCGCCGCCGCGGGATTTATGGATTTATTCATCAGCTTCTGAAAAGGTCAGGCAATTTTCCAGGTCGCTGCCCAAACAAACCCACACAGAGGATCCGGACGATCCGCAGGATCCGGCCGACCGGAGGCCATGTTGGCACGTGCACACACACCTCCAGCACGTGCGCGCCCACAGCTTAAGTACCGCGCACGTGCTAATGGTGCAGGGGGGGGGGGGGGATGCCGGTAGCTGTCTGCGCGGCGGCTGCTGTGGTTAATGAGTTTGAAAGGTCAAACGCCTCTCACTGAGATTAATGGGCTTCCCTGGTTTACGAGCCGCAGACCGACACGGATCCGACCGACACGCCGCGGCGGCAGGAGGCCCGCGGGCCCCTGGCGGGCCGCCGGCGGGCCGCCAGGGGCCGCAGGGTTGGTCATTTCATCATATCTGCGTTTTGTTAGTACATGACTAAAACTCTCCTTCTGTTGTTCTACAGCCATTAACAACTTTTTGTTGATGATTTTGTGAAGTAATTTTTTTAGAAATGGGAAATTACATTTTAATTAGCATGAGATCAAATACAGGTGGCTAATTTCCATATGGAGTTTGATGTTTAAACGGCTCTCCCTTTATTATTATTATTATTATTATTATCATCATCATTAATAATAATAAGAGTACTGCACACTAAAACTCTTCATGAAGGAGAAAAGAAGGTAAATAAATATCTGTTTGGTTTTAATGGTTCAATAATTCTGACTTTAAGTTGATAAATGGAACAGAGTTAGCAGCATTGAGGAAGGATTTCCTTATCTGAAAAATAATAATAAAGTAAAACTTCATCAAATGCTTGTTTATTTCTCATATTAATGTTTTTATGTTGAAGTTCTGATACAATTACTACTTTATTCTCTCAGCATTCTGACTTTAAATATAAATTAAAATATTCTGTGGTGAAGTTGAAACAAGATGGCCGCCCTGGGCGAGCTGACGTCACCATGGAAACACATGGAAAGCATTGGCGGGGAAAAAAATCGACATTTTCCAAAAATTAAATAATCAAAAACCAAACATGTTATTAATGAATAAAAATCAGTTTATGACCCGGCTTTGGGTCGATCTTCTGATCGGCTCCCGATGATCCATCAGTTATTGATTCCTCTAAAGAGGCCGTGTGTCCAAACATGTCTGTTTGCCAGGGTCTGCGTCAGTTTGTAGGCAGTACTGGGAGGACTGGGACCAGACTGGCGGCGGCTGAGAGGAAGGCCAACACGGCTCCTCTTCCTCAGCTGAACCGCTCAGCTGCTCCCTGACACACAGAAACTGAGGGAGAAGCGGGTCGAGAAAGGTCAAACTGGGTCTTAAACTGGGAATAAAGATCTGGACGCAGTAAATAAAGAAACAAGAGGAAAAGGTCGGGGAAGACAGAGAGATTGGATCAGACTTTATCTGCTGCAGATCTAATCATCCACACAAACAGCTTCTCTCACTGTTAGCTTCACAGGAACCAGACAAAACGTCTCTGTTTGGTTCCCATCATGCATTAAAGCACTGACTGTTTACACCCAGAGCGCCGCGTCCTGCCAAACCCGCGCTCCACCCAAACAAACCGCCATTCATCACATTTACACCCTGAGGACGAGGAGGCTGCCAGCAGCCGCTGCCTCGATCCGTCAGCAGGAAACCGAAACACCAGGAAGTCTTCGCTCCCTCCTGCTCTGACGTTCTGCACGCAACCTTTGCAGAACCTTTGCAGAAACCCTGGAGGTGTTTGAAACCTGAACTTTCTACTGCAGCTTCAGAAACGTGGGCTTGTTCTTCAGGTGATGAATATGCATCATCAGACGACGCCTCCGTGTCTCATAACCCTGCTGGCTCTCCAGACGAGCTTCAGGTGAAACTAAAACATGGAAACTTCCTGTGTGAATGTGGAGATGATGTATCAACACACACACACACACACACCACACACACACACACACACACACCTCTGGTGTGACCTTTGCTGCACAGAAAGGTCATTTGTAGGTCACAGGAGTCGGGCCGGTTCAGTCATCTGGGTATTCAAATATGTTCAAATAATACTCCACTTAACGTCACCAAATGAGTTTTGATGAAAACTCTGACGAAATTGGAAATTTGATTTAAAAACTGTATTTTTGTTTGTGTTTGTTGGAAAGCAGATTTGGGTTTCACAGTTTGCACCAGTTCATCCACATCACTCTGACACGATTCCTAATCTGCATCGTCGGGTTTTAATAACTTGTATATTAAAAATACTTCAGCTGACAGAAACAAACCTCCTGCCTCCAAGTCTGACTAACAGGAAGTCGATTCTGATTGGCTGACATCGGTTTTAGCTTTGTCTCATTAAAAACAGTGATCAGTAGCAGAGACGTTTTTATTTGGATGAAATCTTTTCTGAAAGCTTTCCATGTTTACGATATTTCTTAAAACAATGTGTGGAAAATAATTATTTTATTAAAAACAGGTTTGTGGATATTGCATCCATTTGTGCTTATTGTGTTGCTCTGCCTGATGGAGTCAGCTCTCTTTTCCTCGCCTTCCATTTCATCCTGTTTTCCTCTGACCTTCCCTGCCTTCCTCCTCTTATCTCAGCTGAAATGACAGCGTCCCCCAGGCTTTGACAGGAGGACGCCGCGGCGGCCATGTTCACAAATCACTCTGACGGCTCGCGCTCTGTGAGGTCATAGACATGTGATCCAGGCAGAAGCAGCGTCTGCCTCCTGAAATGAAATCTGAACCAAAGTTCAACTAAAGAAACGGCGATCATGTTTAAAACAGAGTACTAGCAAACACGGGAAAAAATGGCTGACTGGAGCGTCACGTCGTCTCCACCAGGAAGAGGAGTGAAAGTCTTCACAGAGCTTGGATTGTCTCTTCCAGGCTCCCATACGATGCCTAGATTCTCCCAGTTCTCAGTAAAACTCAGAGGTTCTCATGTGTTGAAGCTTTTGGTTTCATTTTGTAGAAAGTTTAAAGCTTTAAATGGCGTCTCTGATGTGGTTAATGACGGAGAACCTCAAGGCTGATTCCTCAGCCTCTTTCTGTTTCTGCTTCATTAAGATTCACTGCTGATTACTTATTTAAACTTCCTCTGAGTTTATTCTGCAAACCAGCAGAGTTAACAGGCAAAGATCTTCACAATTAAGAAAACAGAACAAAGTCTGCAGCTGTGAGGCAGCTGGACAAACAAAGGTGAACTTCCTGTTCACCTTCAGATCAAACCTAAAGAATTAAGGGGTGATTTTAACATCTAGTCCAGTAAATGTTTCTGCTCTACATGTTTATCAGAAACAGTCAAAAAAAATGCTCAGAAAGCAGCAGACACTTCCTGTTCCAGACGCTTCCTGTACCAGTTGCTTCCTGTTCCAGACGCTTCCTGTTCCAGACGCTTCCTGTTCCAGACGCTTCCTGTTCCAGACGCTTCATGTTCCCAGACGCTTCCTGTTCCAGACGCTTCCTGTTCCAGACGCTTCCTGTTCCAGACGCTTCCTGTTCCAGACGCTTCCTGTTCCCAGACGCTTCCTGTTCCAGACGCTTCCTGTTCCCAGACGCTTCCTGTTCCAGACGCTTCCTGTTCCAGACGCTTCCTGTTCCAGACGCTTCCTGTTCCAGATGCTTCCTGTTCCCAGATGCTTCCTGTTCCAGACGCTTCCTGTTCCCAGATGCTTCCTGTTCCCAGATACTTCCTGTTCCAGATGCTTCCTGTTCGAGATATTTCCTGTTCGAGATACTTCCTGTTCGAGATATTTCCTGTTCCAGATGCTTCCTGTTCCAGATGCTTCTTCTCTTATAAAATTACAGCTGATCATTTCAGTCAGTTTTAGTTTAGAATCCCAGAAATATTAAAATAAATATCCACACTTTTCCAGGGACAGTTTGAAGCCTGGGTATCTGTGACTACAGGAACCTGGAAGGTTTTCCTTCCACCAGATCTTCCATCATACAGCGAGAACTTGGTTGCTGTCGGGTTTCGCGTGCGACTCGAACGAGTCGTTCAGTGTTTCAGTGAACAGACAAAGGTCTGATTCCTCACATGGAACCCAAACCAGCCGGTTCTGGTCCTGCTTCATGATTCCGTCCAGTAAATGTGAAAACCTGACAATGAAAACATTTCCTTCAGGCAAAACCATTCTGACTCCGGGTCGGACAGAACAAATAAAGTCCTGAATGTTCAACCTGAGTTTTCCAGGTGAAAGACGGAAAACTTTGCTCTCATTTCCGTCAGTTTGGACCGGAACCGACCCGCTGACCCTGATTCTGTTTATGCCACAGAATCTGTGCATTCAGATCCGCATCACGGCTCATAAACAGGAAACTGGCAGCTTAATTCAAAGTTTTCTGTTTCTGGTGGAATGATGAAACCTGCAGAGTTTCTCCTCTGAGCTCAGATTAAAGTTCTGATCAAGTCATTTCTGGATGCAAAAATTAAAATATTACCAAGAATTTCTGTTTAGTTTCTAGAGCAAAAATCTCTGAACATTTAGAATAAAATAAAATCTGTCAGAAACAGGAACAATAATCCCTTAGTATTGATGAAAAGCAGATTATTCCACCTGTAGATGAAATAACCTGAACTGGTGCTTTTTTTATATGAATATTAAGAAATAGAAATAACTGTCATAGATCAAGCTTCATTCAACACCGTTTAAAAATTTACATAAATGAGAATAAGAATAAAAAAACACTTTTGTCACACAAACAACTAAGTTAGTTTGAAACAGATAAAAACTGTTAGTTAATGAGCTACTGAGTTAAAACGGCTCCTGTGTGACGATGAAGGTTATTTATTAGTTCATTAAATTTCTAGAATAACCAGATATTTACCAAACACAGATTCAGTGTTTTTACAGTGTAGATGTTGATTCATCTGCTGATAAAAATCATCCAGAAAAAAAACGCAGCTGCAGGTGAGGATGATGAAGGTGAGGATGATGAAGGTGAGGATGATGAGGATGAGGAGGGTGGGGGGTAAATGAGATCCCGATGAGATGCCAAGGTGTGTTAGCGCTGAGGTGTGAGGAGACCTGGAGGGAGGAGGGCTGGACACACACACACACCTACACACACACACCTACACACACACACCACACACACACACCACACACACACCTACACACACACAGATGTGTGCTAAGTCAGCTCTTGGGCAGGAGGAGGATGATGATGATGAGGAGAAACAAAGAAGAGTCGGATCAACGTCCCAACATTCCTGATTACACACACACACACACACACACACACACACACACACACACACACACTCCGCCAGCATGGAGACAACAGAACCCAGAGAGACGGGTCGGGGTCCGAACAGAACCCACAGAACCTGTTTGCTCGAAGTCATCATTAGTAAGAGAACCGGCGCGAAGATCCGAACCCGGAACGTTCCCTGATGTTCAGGGAACGTTCCGGGTTGAGGATCCGGCGGCGGGTCTAGGTTCTGTTCGGGGTTCTGGAGGACAAGCGGGTCCATTGTCCCTGCGGACAGGAAGCTGTGTGTGTGTGTGTGTGTGTGTGTGTTGGTGTGTGTTGGTGTGTGTGTGTGATCCGTTCAGCTGCTTCTGTTCAGAAACCCCCCAGATCTGAGTCCTTCATCATCATCATCATCATCATCATCATCACAGTCCGCCTCAGTCCGGAACGACGCTCACCCTGGTTCTGAAGGTTCTGATGGTTCTGAAGGTTCTTTTGGTTCCAGAACCGGAATCTCCAGGTCCAACAGAACTCAGAGCGGATCAGGGAGGATTCGGAGTTCTGACCTGGATCTGCAACCAGAAACCCAACCCGTCCTGCTGGATGAACCGCCCGGCATCTGGACCTCAGAGGAACCACAGAAAAGTCCAGAACCCGTCCCGGGAACACTTTCTGTTTCTCTGGACCGAACCTTTTAACTACAGCCTCACAGCAACTAAACTCAACCAGAACCGGTCCAAACCGAACCGAGCACCTCTCCTCCTGACCCAGTTCGGGTCAGGACCAGCAGCTCCGGAGCTGACCGAACCGGACCGACCCAGCGGAACCTACCTTCCTCCGCCTGGCAGACCTGGACTCGCCTCAGCAGCAGGACCCACAGCAGCGCCGCCAGGGTTCTACACACATCCATGTTGGCTGGGTTCGGGTTCGGGTTCGGGTTCGGGTCCAGTCCGCGGGGTTCTGATCATTTCTGGCTCCGCGGCAGAGACGCTCCGTCAGCGCAGATCCGTCTGGTGACGCGCGGCTCCGCGTGCAGGCATTTCTGTGCTCGGGGGCGGAGCTTGAGACGGGAGTGACAGCAGCATCAGCCAATGAGAGGAGGCCAGGGAGCGACGGGCCAATCAGAGGGCAGGGAGCTGGAACGTGCTCACCTGGAGTTAAAACATCAATCTGCGGATTTTTACACATTAAGGTTTATTTCTCACTTCCATGATCCGCGTTTCAATAAAATAAACTAAATGTTTGGTTTGTTTTATGAAATTAATATAAAAACAAACACAAACAACAGTATCAGGTGGCGAGCAGGAGCCGCATTCCCAGTCTGGACAGTTCCCAGTCCGGATGGATACCAGTCCGGATGGATACCAGTCTGGACAGTTCCCAGTCCGGATGGTTCTGGTCCACCATTTAAAAAAAAAGATAAGCATCTTTATTTAGAGCTGCTCCTTATGTGAGAAACTATGCTCATAGTTCATTTGAACAACAAAGATATTTGACCACTTGTAATCATTTCCTGGGATAAATTCAATTTAATTCAATTTATCCCAGCAGCAGTTTGGTTCTGCTGCTGCAGCTCAGATATTCATCCATTCTTTCTCTTCTGTTTTTCATTCATGTCATGTTGACATAAACCAAATTCTGGGATGTAAATCAAAACTTCCTGGTTTTGTTTCTCAGTCAGATTTATTTAAATGTTGCATTTTTTAATTTACATAATCACTTTGCATTTAAGATGTTTTTTAAATTCTGTTCTTCCCAGGATTCCTCCATGTCAGTTTTAGCTTCTGGTTCACATTGTGTTAAAAGTTTCCTATTGATCAGCTTTTACATCCGTTTATCAATCAATGAACCAATAATTAATCACCAGATCATCACTGTATTGATCTTCAGCTGAGCTTTTCTCATGTTGGTGTTGAAATGATATTTTAGTTGCAGATGAATCATTGAATGTTATTAACTTTTAGGCGAAAAATGTTTATTTTATTCCTAAAAAAGATTTTAATTGTTTGTATATTTTTACTTTTAATTTTGTGTAAAATAAGTTTAAGTGTTGAAATGAAACATCTGGAAAGTCTGAGCTTTTTTGTTTGAATAATTGATCAGTAAAATATTGATTATCTGCAGCTAACAGGTTCTGTTACCAGAACGGGTCGTTTGGACTCCAGGCAGCAGAACCAACATCACTAATTCTCTCTGTGATTCACACATGAAACTCAGATGAACAGTAGGAGGAACCGATCGGACCAGAACCGACCGGATCAGAACAGATTGGATCAGAATCTATCGGACCAGAACAGATTGGATCAGAATCTATCGGACCAGAACAGATTGGATCAGAATCTATAGGATCAGAACCGATCGGACCAGAACCGATCGGATCAGAACTGATCGCATCAGAATCTATCGGACCAGAACCGATCGGACCAGAACAGATCGGATCAGAACAGATCGGATCAGAACCGATCGGATCAGAATCTATCGGACCAGAACAGATTGGATCAGAATCTATAGGATCAGAACCGATCGGATAAGAACTGATCGCATCAGAATCTATCGGACCAGAACCGATCGGATCAGAATCTATAGGATCAGAACCGATCGGACCAGAACAGATCGGATCAGAACAGATCGGATCAGAATCTATCGGACCAGAACCAATCGGATCAGAATCTATCGGACCAGAACCGATCGGATCAGAACCGATCGGACCAGAATGTATCAGATCAGAATCGATCGGATCAGAACCGATCGGTCCAGAATGTATCGGATCAGAACCGATCGGATCAGAACCGATCAGCAGGCGGGTTTTCACTGAGAGGTTCCTGTTGGGTTCCACAGCCTGAAACTCAGAACCTTCAGCTGCTTCATTAGAGACGTGAACATTAGAGTCCAGAATTTAAGAGGGATTTCCTCCTGATGGTCCGGTCGACCCGGTTCTACTGGAACCAGAACTCCATCATCTGCTCCACCTCCAGCTGCTGTGGTTCTGAGTCAANGGAAACAAGATGGAGGATCAGATTTTAGTGTTGGAGGATTTCTCTTTAGTCTTTGGCTGAAGACCAGGAGCCATTTCTGCTGCTAGCGCTAGGCTAACACCTTAGCTTTGGTTGTGTTTACCCAGAATGCCCTGTGCTGTAGTCCACTTCCTGATTTTGGGTCTCTGGTCCGCTTGGTGTTCACATTCAAACTGAACCAGAGTTCACTTCAACCAGAGGTCGATTAGCGTTCACACCTCACCAACCGGACCGGACTTTCTGCAACAGACTGGAGTCGGGTTGAATCGGCCTGGTGGGAATGAAACCTGAAATGAACAGGGAACCAGTAAAAGGGGCGGAGCCAGAGACGGATTCATAATGTCCAACAAGACGCTCAAGTTGTTTTTATATTTTCTTTGAAAGACTTTAAAAGTCTGACTTGTGATCCTCCAACTTCCTCTCAGTGAATGAAGAGCTGATGGACCCGACCATCTGCTGAAGAAGGAGGAAATGTACCTCCTGCTCCTCCTGCTCCTCCTCCTCCTCCTCCTCCTCCTCCTCCTCCTCCTCCTCCTCCTCCTGCTCCTCCTCCTCCTCCTCCTGAGGAGGTGTTTCTGGCCGTCCGCTCGGCCGCTGGCTCTCTTGTCCTCTCCAGGGGCCTTATGCGTAAAAGTCTTTGCAGTTTTCACACTAAAACTTGCCGTACGGAAGAATTTAGAGAAGCCCG